>JALPQI010011141.1:0-57106 GCA_025490895.1 Thaumatotibia leucotreta | reverse complement strand
ACAACTTAAATAAAAACTGTAAGTGACGTTTTGGGTATTTATTTTTTGGCCACATATGCAGCGTACCCTAGTTGGCAATAAAACCTACCCCTATGAAGCGGGAGGTTTTGGTATCTGGGTTTATTTGTATAGGAAGGTCATATGATATACAGGGCGTCCCAAAACAACGGGACATGAAGGGAAGTAGCCATAAATATAGTAGATTATTTTGCTTATTAATTATTATTATTGTTATTTTTAAAAGTAAGTAATTCTGCAATTAAAGGATTTCCTAAAAAATATTTGCCGCATCTAGGAATCACATATATTATCATGATGTCAATCATGACCGCACCTAGAAAAATAATATTCTTAAGTAACTATATTTAATTATTAAAATTGCAAGTTATTCTTTTTTTGTTGTTCATACTTCTAAAACTTACTACTTGTCATACAAAATCTATTAATGTAGTACTTATTACTCGCTATTAAAAAAATAAGGGGCAATTGTAAAAAAAACTAACATTACGATCTTGTCAATTGTCTTACGTTTGTTAGTCACACAAACTATTTGGTATACTCTGTTCAAAAAACTTTGGCAGTAGAAAACGGCGGTAAATTTAAAAATGTATGTGCTTATTGTTGATAGTTGATAAAAAAATTGAATTTTCAGTGCCAAAAGTAGTTAGACGAAATTTAACTTCAAACACAAAAATTATGACTTTAGATTTTGGTTTCATTAAAGCCTTTTTTTACGTAGCCTCTATTGTGTCCCACTGCTGGGCAAAGTCCCTCTTAGATTTCAAAACTTCCCGATTTAGGCCAGTTAACAAAAGGCCTATAACTGTGTACAATTTTTTAGCAATCGAAACAAAGTATCTTTGTACCAAAACAGTCTATCAATATTTTTTCGAGTACCTTTCCCTTAATGTCCCATAGTCCCGGGACACCCTGTATATTTCTTTGTAATGTGGCTTCTCTTCCGTGTATCCGTAAATGAAATCTATTCCATCATGTCGCAGTTATTCTTACGCAACCTCGTATCTCCTACACTCACTTGATAGGAAAAACAGCCTTATTCGGAGTGAAATAAAGGTGACATTCCCATGAATTTATTGGTATAGACCCGAAATTGACTATAGTGATTTATATCAACTCAAATATATACGGAAATAAAAGTTTCCTAATAGTTGTCACACGAGGAAAACTAGTAAATATTCCAAGTTTATTATATACATTTATATTTAGCCCTCGATTGCTTTTTCATGTACGGAAAAATAATTTGATATTTACCAATTATTTTGAAGGAAAACTGCCAGGAAATGTTTGTGAGGTTTTGCACCTACACGTATCTGGGTGAAGAAGGCACGGTACCTTATACAAATGACGAAATATAACATTGAGACGTTTAGAAACTTCGGCAAAAATTATGCTACCAAAAATAAGGTGGTTGAAACGCTCAGATATTCACCCAACTGTATTTTTATACAATATACGGATAAAAAATAGATGCGAGGAAAGTGCAAAAATATGTACGTACACGACCTTATAGCTGGGTGAAACAACTTTTTTCTAAAATAAAACTATGAACAACGGATAAACTCGCGTATATTAATTAAATTTAACTTCATCCCGTCGTTTCGAACACTTTACAGGATTCGTGGTCTGCGGACGGCTGTAAACTTTGTTCTCTCTGTTTGCCATGGCTATAGTCACCTGAGTCACTGATTTTATGCAAAATTATGCTACTTTTAATGCACATTTTTTTGCAATCGACCTAATAAATTAATGGTCACACTTCAATCTTAATCGACTCTTCGATATTCACTGGAAGAGTTGGGGTGGTGACAAATGTATTCTTACTTTCGTCAGGTCGTCACCACGCCGCAATATAAGATGCATACATTCTGGATCCGGCCTCTCTTAGACTCGCAACCGGCCTGAGACTCGAGGCCGCGGTATGTACCCCTCATGTTGTTGTGGCACAGACGTGGACCGACTGGGACACCACGGACTAAGTTGTCAAAAAAGCGCAGGCCGTATTTCCAGACATGCGACGCTTAACGACATAATCCGCAGGTCTCTTGCCACGATCAACGTACCTGCTCTTCTTGAGCCTACTGGTATTATTAGAGATGATGGTAAGAGACCTGATGGTGTGTCTTTGGTTCCTTGGAGCTTGGGACGGATGTTGGTATGGGATGTTACTTGCGTAGACACCCTGGCACCGTCCCATCTTCAACGAACTACGTTTAAGGCGGCCGCTGCGGCTGAAAATGCCGAATTTTTAAAACGTAATAAATATAATATTTGGCGTAGAAACTTTAGGGTCATGAGGCCCCAGCGCACGCAGATTGTTTGCCGAGATCGCGAAACGTCTGGTTGACGTAAGTAGAGACCGAAGAGCTGGCGATTTCCTCTCACAACTCATCAGTATTGCGATACAGCGAGGAAATGCCGCCAGCATCCTCGGTACAATGCCACAAGGGCCAATCTTAGATATAGGATAGGTTAAGTAGATAAGTTAGATTTAATCTATGTAAGTACATAAATTGTAGTTTTGAAAATAAATATATATAAAAAGATGCAGACATCAAATAAAATGTTTTACGAATAAATAAGTAACTATGGACGCAATATGCATGTTGAATCTGTCGCGGTTAGCTGTGCAAATACAATCCATGCGGTGCCTTTTATTTACGATCCACACAGGAAGCACACGACATTAGCTACACATGATTTATGTGAAAAATAAAAAAGGGACCTTAACACATTTGGTACTTAGGACATTTTTCATTAAAAAACTATCTAAATACGACGCTTTTCGACATAAGCGCCCGTTGCGTTTCAGAATATTTTACTCTGTTTTATTAAATGTGGAAAAAATGGTAAAACAAGACAGATTTTTCAGCGACATGGTTGGAGGAAGTGATTGTGTATGGAGGCCCCTGGAGGGCGTCACTTTGATAAATATTATAATATTTATATCATGAAACATTCTTGCACAAATCGAGTAAGACCCGTTCTGTATTAACTTGAAGGCTTGTTTTGTGAGATTAGCGACGATAAATTCGCTCTCAGTCTAATAATACGGGTCAGGTTTAATTATTTACTATTCGTTATAGTTTCTCCATGTTCGTCTGTCTGTCTGTATGCAGCATAACTCAGTGGCCGTTAGTACTAGAAATTTGCAATTTGGTACAGGTAAGGTACACTCGGGTAAGATCGGACAATTTTTCGGTGAGTTGAAAGGATGTCACAAAAAAAATCATAAATTTATTCTTACTAACTTTTACCTGCAGATGTGTGATGTAAGTGATAACAAAGGAATCTAGCTTTCAATATAAATTTACTTGATGCCGCTCAACAGAATAGCTTAGGAGTAATCGATACTCGAACTTGCACAATTCTGTTGCTCAAATATTAAGTAAAAGTTATTCAAATATGTCAGATTGAAATGGAAGTGGTGTGGACACACAGCGCGAATGCATCGAGAAAGGTGGGCAAAATTAATCACCTTATGGCGTAGTCCTTCGGGAAAAAGGAAAAGAGGAAAACCTAGAGAAATATGGCTCGATGAAATCGTAACTCTACAGCTGGCAAAGATTGGGCACTGAAAGCAAAAGACAGAAAAAACTGGTTAACACTGGAGGAGGCCTTCACCCGTCGAGGGGTCCCTACGACATTGCTTGCGCGCGTACTCGCGTAGCGGGAGTAATAGAAAAGTGAAATTCCCTAGGGAGTAATATAAATGTCAGTACGTCATTTAATAATATTTTGTCTTAAAACTAATTTTTTTGTCGGCAAGTGTGATGAAAAACATTGTATGCATCACGGTCGGTAAGCGAAATACTAACTCGAGTCATAAAAGCCCTCCGTCTGACGGCGTTGGGCTTCTAACACTCTCGTTAGTTATTCCGTACTTACCTCCCTTGA
This sequence comes from Thaumatotibia leucotreta, assembly GCA_025490895.1. Classification (NCBI taxonomy): domain Eukaryota; kingdom Metazoa; phylum Arthropoda; class Insecta; order Lepidoptera; family Tortricidae; genus Thaumatotibia; species Thaumatotibia leucotreta. Next base: position 53,191 of record JALPQI010011141.1, on the reverse strand, counting down.
TGCACAATGTACTATAACTTATTCTTATGAATTTGACTGTACCGTCGTAGAGAATTAATAAAAGCTTTTTATTTTATTTATTTAAATATGTCTAAATGTACTTATTATGTCCTAAACTAACAGCAGTTAAGAGCTTCGCCCGTATTAGACTTACACCCTGTATAAGTCTATTATAAGCAAGCGGACTGTCCTTGGTATTAGGCCTCGTGTAAACAAAGCCTTATAGTCTCCAGTGGGCCTATTTCGACCATCTGTCCTTATCTCACCGAATGGGGCCTTTATTGGAGTGAGCGAGAAATGCTAGAAATTATCGATATTCAAAATTCGCGTAAAGCCTACGGGCGTGGCGTTGCATTAAGAGGTATCGATAAATAGCATTAATTTGAGGGAGTATGATCGAGGATATTTTTCGAAATGGCGTATTTCTGTGATATCTTAAAAAAGGTTGTGACCTATTTGAAATTATTAGTTGTTTGTCACGAATTGACGCAATTTTGTAATAATTAAGGCATCATTTTCAATAAATACCATTACCTATCATTATATTGAATTAAAATTTCACGATTACCACTCGCATTTTAACGACAAACACGTCTTAATCGCGTAAACTTTTGTTCAATATTATCCAGACGTTTCGGGCATGACGCTACACCCATGGTCGCAGGCAGACATTGCTTTGGGGTAGTCTGATGTCACGTAAGTTTACACGATTAAGACCCGTTTGTCGATAAAATATGACACATCATATAACTGTTGTAATATGATGTGTCATATTTTAATACTACTACATATTTAATACTGTTTATAATATGTTACACATATTTGATTAATTGTTGTCTTAGACGACTATTACGACATCCACGGGAAGAGTTAGTATAGTGGCAGTGACTAATGTATTGTAACTGTTGTCACCACGCAGGGTGATAAATAATAATAATATCCATCATAATTTAGTTAGTAATTGTACCATTCGTCAGTAAAAAAAAACAAAAAATATGTAAACAAACGTATTTGCATCATTCCATAATCACTCACTTTCAGAACACTCATCTTGGTTTGAATACGAATTTAAATCCTTAAAACCTTCAGTTCACATGTATTTTTTGTCAAAATTATTGATGTAATACATGTCATATGAGCATACCTGGGATAACTCGGGGCATTTATACGAAAGTGATGTAGCAAAATATTTTATCGACTAAAAATATATCGATGTTACTGTGAATGACAACATCAAAATGTTATTCGGCATAAATAAATATTAGGTACTTACTCTTCAATTAAAATAAAAAATAACTTTAAACGGGTAGTTACGCGTTAATTTAAAAATAGTTTTCAAATATATACAATTAATATTACAATATCAATATTTAAATTGTCATTTTGATTAAAATGACATCTGCATACTAGTTTTTACTATCTGAAAAGGCCCGATATCAGATAATTATGACATCGAACCTCTGTACTGTAATCGAGAATGTTCAATAAGCACATGTTTTATTATAATTATATCGACATCTTTTTAATCGATATCAAATCCCTATAACTTGCCCCCAGTTATCCCAGGTATGCATATGAGCGACATGAGCGTAAACGTAAAAAATGTGTCTGTGAATGAGTTTCACGATATGTGTCGAAAACGTGAAATGCTATGGAAAATCAGTCATATTTGTGTACATCATTTTTATACTACTGACGATTAGTATAATTAGTATGGTAATTATCCTTATATTTTTTCTAGAAACTTCCCTAATAAAACTTTTCAAACATCCCCTCCAAAATTCGTTCACCTCTACAAAACACAATCACCCCATTAATAACCGTAGCTGTTCCTAAACACCCCCCTAGGGACAGGTATGGAGGGGTAGTTAAGACTGCAGGCCTATGGAAAACTTCGAATAAGCGACCCACAGTGCGTGGAACGAGTATACAGAGTGGTAACATGATACAGGCTTTTATTAAATAAATAAATGTCTTGGGACATCTAACATAAATCGACCTAGTCCCACGGTAAGCTCAATTAAGGCTTGTGATGTGGGTACTAGGCGACGATATATATAATAGATAGATACATATAGATACTTATATACGTAGACAGCCATGACCAAGGAACAAATATTTCTGATAAGTAAATACACAAATAATGCCCTCGCAGGGATTCGAACCCGGACCCTCCAGCTTCGTAGGCAGGGTCACTACCAACTAGGCTACGGAGGCTGACCAAACCGAGGAATGATTAAAACCGAGGAATGCGATTTAGAATTTTAGCTAAACCGTGAGAATTATTTGATTAATAGTAACTCTATAATTTTAAAAGTAATTAACTTTCTAAGAAAAGTTAATTGAGAAGCAATGTACTTAAAAAAGAAACGTTACTTTGCATAGCCACTTGCAACGTTTGACAACTAAGCAATACACGCGTTACATTGATCGTTCGGAGGAAATAAATTTAATTGTACGGTCACTTTAAATATTTGTCAAATGTTAATACTTGTAAACGATTGCTAGCAATGCGTATTTTTATCCATTCTCGTTAAAGCCCGGGTCATGGTAACACCCTGTATACTTTTAGACTGACGTGAGCACCCTGTGTCAGTGATTTAACTGTAACTTTTTAATATTCAGCAGTGAAAATTGGTGTACACACTCGTTAATAAATGTCCGTTAGAACAATGCATATCTAAAAAAAGTGTATACAGAATATATATTAAGATGCCCTGAAAATTTCGGGAATTTAATACTTAGGAACGTATATTTGACATGTGTTATACCTCTTTCTTACAAGCATAGTCTCATTATTCGAAAACACTGGCCACTTAGAAAAAAAAAACTATGTCCGATTTTCAATTGTTTTTTAAAGTCGTTGAGTCGCTGGTGAAAATGAAGCTGTCCCGCGAAAGTTTTAGAGCAATGATTTATTATGACTTTAAAAGTGGATTTTAGTAGTGAAGCACCTTCAAAGACGACCATATACAGGTGGTATTCGGAATTCCAACGTGGCCGTGTGTCTCTTGCGGATGACGTACGTGAGGGTCGACCGAAAACGGCCGTTACCGATCAAAACATCGATGTTGTTCGCCAACTGATAAAGGAAGATAGGCATGTTACATATCGGGAGATTCAGGAGACTTTAGGCATTGGAATGAGTCAGGTACAAGTTATTTTACAACAAGAGTTGGGCGTGCGGAAGTTATTTTCCCGGTGGATTCCTCACTTGTTATCTGACGACCAGAAAACGGTACGTGTCAATTGGTGCCGCAAAACTTTAAAAAGATTTGATGGAGGAAGCTCAAATGCCGTTTTTAGTATTGTGTCAGGTGACGAATCATGGATTTACGCATATGAGCCTGAATCGAAAAACCAATCTCGAGTTTGGGTTTACGAAGACGAACCGAAGCCGACAAAAGTTGTTCATTCTCGCAGCACGATCAAAAAAATGGTAGCCACGTTTGTCTCCAAATCGGGTCACGTGGCGACTATCGCTCTTGAAGATCGAAGAACTGTCAATGCCAATTGGTATATAGGCGTTTGTTTACCGATTGTTTTTGCTGAACTGCGAAAAACTAACCCTAACCGCCGTATTAAACTACACCATGATAATGCCAGCCCTCACACCGCTCAGAAAACAGACGACTATCTGAAGGGCGAAAACGTCGAATTACTGGACCATCCTCCGTACAGCCCCGACCTAAGTCCCAACGATTTTTTTACTTTCCCGAAAATAAAGAATCGGTTGTGTGGTCAGCGTTTTCAGACCGCGGAAGAAGCAGTCGATGCTTTTGAAAATGGCCATTTTGTGAACCCCCACTTCAGACTTCAATAACTGTTTTAAAAACTGGTTTCAGAGAATGAAAAAGTGTATTAAACACAAAGGAGAATACTTTGAAAAACAATAAAAGTACTTTTATTTCATTAAAATGCGTATTTTTTCAGATTCCCGAAACTTTCAGGGCAACCTATAGAAAATAGCTATTCTTAAAATTTCCTTTTTTTGGTTAATTTAGCAATATGTTTTTTATCACTTGTTTGGTATACTACATATAAATACATCAATATTGTATATTTTTTCTAATTAAATGCGTTTAAAAAATTGTTATCGTGCCCCTAGTGATTGTTTCTATGACTGTGCTGTAATTTTGCTCGTTATTGTTTTCAGGAGTTTAAAAGCATTGCAGGCAGAGTCACTACCAACTAGGCTACAGAGGCTAACAAAAAATGAAAACAATGTATTAGTGTAAAATCCAAATAAACATCTATTTGTTTGAACGGTATCGTAACTTCCGTATTGACCGAGCGTGACTTTAACACCAACTGAAGTTGCATTAGGGTGACAAAAACATTTGCTCGAAATTCGCGATTTTCGATTCGATAGACCCTCAACTCCTTTGGGACAATGTACAATCAGCATTAGGTACCATCATTAACATTACGCATTTATGCCTAAGGACCTCCAGTACTAGTAGCGATTGGTGAGGTACGTAAATGGTACCACAAAATTTACTGTGATTGCCATAATGGGACGTTCGATTGCGGTTAGATTAGCTCGGTTACGTATTAAATGTACATAGCATTTGGGCAATTTTATTTAAATATAGCCTACGTAGTTTGAAGTCTTTTACATTTAGGTATTTGTTATTATTTATATTTGGAAAATTCTATTTTGGAAAAATATTACATCATAGGTAGATAGATCATAAAGACTTTATTCAATTTCCACAACTTACATGGTAGGTATAAAACAGAGAAACTAACAAAGAAAAAGCTTGCAACTTAAAGCTAACTTGCAGAAGATTACAAACAAGAAATAGAGTAGTTTTGACCATGTGCCGTGGTAGAGAATAGGCGCTGGCTCAGCATGTTAATGCGGCACGCCACATTGCTGATATTCTGCCAGAACCTTACTCGAATAGAAATAGTATCATACATCTCTAGCTTTTTAGGCTGAAAATGTATGGTGACATATGAGCATGTATGTGTCAGCCTCCGTAGCCTAGTTGGTAGTGACCCTGCCTACAAAGCTGGTATTTAAGGATCTATTATATATATCGTCGCCTGGTACCCACATCACAAGCCTTAATTGAGCTTACCGTGGGTCTAGGTTGATTTGTGTAAGTTGTCCCAAGATATTTATTTATAATTATTTTTTTCGAACAGACTGTGTAAACCAATAAGATATTGTGTATTGTGTATAATTCTCTCCGTCGTTCTTTGGAAAGGGCAAAGCAATATCTGACGTACTCGTACTAATATTATTTATTATACTTCTGCTGCCCCTAATTTTCTTTACTTCTGGCAGATTTATGCTTACCGATCATGGAATAAAACTTTTATTTTCAACTGGAACGGACACAGCTAATAGTACATTGTGCATCTAGGGAGGTAAGTACGGCATTACTAACGAGAGTGTTAGTAAATGACTCGATTTAGTATTCCGCTTACCGACCGTGATGCACAAAATGTTTTTCATTCAACACTTGCGGACAAAAAAATAAGTCTTAATACAGTATATATAGTACATTGTGTAATTTTAATTCATTTACAAGCATCTGCATTCAGAAAGTAGGATTTGAAGATAGGAAACCAATAATGGAAACAAATCGGGGATGTTGGAGAAAACGGTTGGAGTTGGTTTTTAAAATTTTTAATTTAGTGATTATTAGGATTGTTTAATTTTTTTTCTCAAACTTGCTACGGAATGTTGATGTTACTTACTTTAAATTAAACCCGGAAATACTATGCATCCGGTGTCATGTGCTAAGATGATATGTAAAGAGATTACATGTATTTATTTTACACCTAGGACTGCAAACAAACTGTATTTTGTTTTGAAACGTCAAATTGAGACACTATAGGTCTTGACATTCAGCCACAGAAAAAAAAACCTTAGAACTAATGTCTATACCACCAGTTAAAATGATACCTCAAACATGTTTAAAAAAAGTTAGGCGCGAATGTTTTTTTTTAATGTTTTACGATACTGTACTATTGGTTTATTTACAAATTTAATAGTATGTTTCGGCGAAATCAGTTCGTTTTATTTCATGGCAAGTTTGAGAAAAGCACTATACAAATCTCGGCGAGAAACAGGGTTACAGGCCGCGTATCCCTATCTGGTCTCAGTTCCTTCGGCCAGATATATCTACTTTGCCTGTAACCCTTCGTTTCCCGTCCTCTATAGTAATGTACTATTTCGCATTCTTCGTGCACGGTGCTCTATCCAGTCTTCACGCGATCTGAGGTACTTTAAGACAAAAGAAAATATATACAGGGGTTCTGAATGAAGCTCCATTGTATTCGGATTTGAGTGAAAACTTTCCAAACGGTAATCCTGCAGAAGTTGGGGCTTAAATGAAATATTATGTGATGCAATCTAAAGAGTACTTATTGAACAGTCGCCATCAAATACAGGGTTATTTTTTCACCAGTACCTACAATAAATCAACATACGTAATAGTCTACGAACAAATAAAACATGGAAGCCGCACGCCCTACTAAATTGCCTTTCAAAAACGGTCCTGAATTATAGTTGACAAGTGTCACCAGTTCACTACCTCTTCAATGCATCGTGGCAATGAATTTCAAAATCAACCTATAAAAACTTAAGCCGTCATTTAAAAATAGTTCTGGTTCGTCCATCAAAGTTTTGATAGGCTACATTATATAAACAAGAGTGTTAAGAAAAGCGTTACGTCCTATCCATCTTGGCACAATTGAACAAATTGTTTTGGGGGGCATTTTCGATCTGGCGTTAGACGTCCATGTTATATATGGTCGCAGGTAATCTTAGCCCAAAATACTAGTATTTTTTGTTACTACCCCTTTGGAACCAAAAAACTAAAATACTTATGTTCTAACTTATCCGCAAATCTAACAAGAAACGTGGATATATAACGCAACTGTCAACTGTTTATTTAAAATGTCATCGCGCGTGGCATGGCGGGTTAGATCACCCCTGCCCGCCGCCCTCGTCATACCGCACCGATGACACCTTGTACGCCGATAGTGTGCCCATTATGTTACATTTGCATAAAGGATAAATATGTCATAATTTTACTTGATAAATGTGATCTATTATCGATACCAATGATGGAGCATTCCATGAAAACGTGTCGTAAGCGACACTATCTTTTCAATACTTTTGAAAAATTAAATTAGTAAGCCGAGTTACAGTATAATAATAACATATCAAGGCTTTAAGATTGACAGTATTTCCTACCAGCTAGCATATTTTATTAGGGTAGCTACCATAGCGACACGTAAGCAACAAAAAGTAGATGTTTTCATGGAATGCTCCTTTTGAGGTAAAATTTATTGTACCGGTGAAAAAGTAACCCTGTATGTCGGAGGGGCATGGGCGCTCACAAATATCTGAACACCCTACGAAATTTGATCGTTACACAAAACGTGAATCGTTGATTTCGTAGAGTGGGGGAAAGAACAGCGAATGCTCTTTTGGTAATGCACTTTAAGATATATCTATTGTTATATTCATATATTCACAGTTTAAGTGCAGAGACTTAAAGACAATAGATTAATTAATAAACAACTCTTTCCTTGGTAAATGTTGTGTCAACAGTACTTTTGAATCCCTTTCTGATCCCGGTTTGATACACTACGAGTAGAATGACACACCGACGAGTAAACTCGTCGAGCAATAAGTACGCGATATTTTTCGCCAGTCTGTCACCTAATGACGCATCACAGTCGTCACTTCGTCACTTATTGAGTGGACGATAGATACAGCTAATTGGTGATATTACTTTAATTGGGTTGACGATGGCGTCTCAAGGGCTCTTGGCGTTTGGTAACAATTGTTCGTTGCTGAGTGATATATGTATATCTTTACTCTACGAACAAATAAAACATGGAAGCAGCACGCCATACTAAATTGCCTTTTATGAAGGTTTATAAATCTTATTTTTGTTTCAGCAAATCGTTTTCGAGATATCAGCTTTCAAAGTCTGAAAAATGTGTCCCCCCCTCTATTTTTTAAACTACGCGATATAAAATTAAAAAAAATATATGTTATGCACATTACTTAATAAACTCTATCAACGATTTTTGGTTTGATTAAATTATCTATATAGTTTTTGAGGTAGGTTGATTTAACTGTATTTTTGTAATAATAAATTGATAATGGTACGGAACCCTTCGCGCGCGAGTCCGACTCGCACTTGGCCGGTTTTTTTTATTTTCTTCTGGCCATTTTGTTTGATTTTCTTTTGTATTCCTTCTTTTATATTTTTCTAGTTCACCTTTATCAGTATTAAAGAGTTATTAATACGGTGCAAGATCTCATGGCAAAAGAACGTAATGTTTTTCTCCGGGTGAGAGTCTGGTGATCTGTAATACAGGTATATACCTAGTTCAGACTCCAGTCTCTCACAAAAAAAAAAAATTATGAAACACCTAGCCTAAAAGGTAAGTTGAATAAAGGAAAATGTATATTATAGGTACTGCGAGATCGTATTAGAACTGAAACCACCGCAGTAGAACCTAAGTACTTAACCGATATAGCTCTCCAAATCGCTAAACTGAAGTGGCAGTGAGCGGGGCACATTACACGTAGAACTGATGACTGTTGAGGTAGAAAGCAGTGGACGTCTTTCGGCTGATATGATGATGATGATTATACTGCACATCTATTTAGTTTACATGTTGCCTGTAGTAAATAGAATATGTGAAAAAACTCCGATGTTTGCATTTAAAAGCTTCGCCAGCGGCAATAACAGGTGTGATTAAACAGAAAAGCGATACCACCCCCCCTTTCCACCCCTTTTCACCCCCTTTTCAACCCCGTTCAACCCCTGCGGCTACGAACGGCGAAAAATTGTGAGGCGCTAAACGATTCAGGTGTTGTATTTATTGTTTAGATTATTTTGTGATTTGAATTCTATTACTTTTTCATCCGATTCGTTTGGCTGTAGATATTATATATTTTGACAATGGAATCAAAACGGCATTGATCAATAGGTAGCTGTAGGCTTTAGATGATTGCTGTTACAATGATTTGAGTTTGTCGCCGGAACATAGATTATTTATTGATATAGTGGTTGACGTAACTAAAGACTAAAGAGCTGGCGACTTTGTCGCACAACGCATCAGTATTGCGATACAACGAAGAAACCCCGCCAGGATCTTTGGTACAATGCAACAAAAGCCAATCTTAGGTATAGATTAGGTTAGATTTAATTTATGTATATAAGTATTATGTCGGCGGCCGAGCGTAAAATGCGGCGGATCACGATAATCCTAACCATATCGTGAAACGGCGCCATATTTCATGATTTGCCTGAAAGTTGAAACAATACAATCCATTAGTTAGCAGTAGCCGTAGCCCATGGATGCCGATGACGTCAGTAACAGTAATTAGTACATTGTGCATCAAGGGAGGTAAGTACGGAACTACTAACGAGAGTGTTAGTTTTATGACTCGAGTTAGTATTCCGCTTACCGATCGTGATGCTTACAATGTTTTTCATCACACTTGCCGACAAAAAATAATAATTTTAAGACATAATATAATTAAATGACGTACTGACATTTCTAATACTCCATAGGGATTTTCACTTTTCTATTATTCCCGCTACGCACGCAAGCAATGTCGCTCTTAGACAGCAAGTGTGATGAAAATGTTTTTTTTTTTTTAATAGGCATACTCATGGCTACAGACTACCCAAGAGCAGAGACGTGGCCTACGATGGAGTGAGTTTTCCCAGTGTATTTTACAATTGTCGCACGTCATCATGGTGTAACAGGGGCCAGTCGTGCTAGACGGCCGCAAATTGGCGAATTGCATTTGTGAACTATAGCCGCCATTTGTGGACAATGCCGCATTTAGGACGCCATTATTGGCGGCTGACAGAGACGAGTGAATAATAAAGATTGGCTTCCTTCCAGGCTACCTTACTGACTTAAGGCCTGGCCACGACATTAGTCTAAGGCGACCGACTTAGCGGAACCATACGTGCGAGAGGGAGTTCCCATATCGGCATCTCGCTCTAACTTATGGATTCGCTCACCGCTGGTAGTTTTCAGGCCCGGCCACGACATTGGTCTAAAGGTGCGTTCAAACCAAAAGAGCATTCGCTATTCTAACCCCCCACTCTACGAAATTCGATCGTTACACAAAACGTGATTGGTTGATTTCGTAGAACGGGCGATAGAACAGCGAATGCTCTTTTGAACGCACCTTTAGGCGACCAGCAACGATCGAATCCGATATGGGTACTCCCTCTCGCACGTATGGTTTTCCGCTAAGCCGGTCGCCTTAGACCAATGTCGTGGTCGCGGCATTAGACCAATGTCGTGGCCAGGCTTTATGCATTGCGTGCGATTGTAATGGACTATCCGTCCCTCTTTTATCCTAGGATACACGAATCATGACGTATCACGCTGACCAAGAGGTAGAATACAATATAAAAAAATATATATTCGGGTATTTCCCTTACATACATGTAATATAGGAATGGTTTTTTTCATTTTACTGTAACCCTATAGTGTGGCGTATCATTGAATAAGTCTTTTAAAAAAAATAAGGTCTTCAATAAAATATAAAAAAAATACAAAATAGTGGGCTTATAGAATTCTCCAAAATAAAACTATATTGAACATAATCGGGCCAGCCGTTTTTAAGCAACTAGGAAATCCTACACTGAGCATGGCCCGACATGTTTCAGCACTTGTTTTATCTATAGTACAGATAAATACGACAGGTAATATGTACACATATTTTTAAATTGATTTAAACTTTCACGATTATCACTCATATTTTAAAGACAAACGGGTCTTAATCGCGTAAACTTACGTTTAATTATATCCTGACGTTTCGGGCATGACGTTACACCTGTGGTCGCAGGCAGACTCACGTTTTACGCGATTAAGACCCGTTTGTCTTTAAAATATACACATATTTTTGTTTGGTAAATCTGTTCAAAAACATTGTGTACATTTCTATATTCCTTTATTTTTGAATCCTTGGATTTGCTCATATATTTATGAACTTGATTGTACTTACTTGCGTTAATCGTAGGTGTGAAAATGTACAGTCCTTATTTTGATATTGGTCTCGTCACATCAAACACAGTCATTGCTATATCCCCAACGTCCATTGTTACATACATTACGGTGATTCCATTGCTGCATAATTGTTACTATTTGGAATTCCAGTTTACAATACACTGCGGCATTAGTTATTCCTGCATACATTATGAAATACGTGATGCGATATAGCAGGCAAGACATAAACAAATTGAAGGGTCTACGGGAAGAACATGACTATTCAATTCAAATTACAGAAGGAAAAACCACCTTACTTTTAACAGAAAAGGCTGTGAATTTGCTCTAATGTAATTTTTTTAGGCTTTGGACATGTTTTTCCGTGGACTCTTCAATTATCATTTTGTCAATATTATATTCTAAATATCATTCAGTTAGTAGAAAACAAAACAAAATAGGTACATATAAGGTAAATAAAGGTAATTTATTAGATGCAGATATTTTTACAGCTGATAGTACTCGGTCTCTGGAGTATATTAAACCGTGAAACAGTATAGCTTTTACGATGTTTTTTTGGAGAAAACGGAAAAACGAATTTGCTACGTTAAAACACCCTGTTTAAGTGATTATTAAATGAAAACTCGTTGAACAGATTCTAGTACCTCTTTTACGTACCACTTAACTGGAACTGGCCACTTCACATCGATAAATTAAATACTTGATTGTCAATGTCATGTTATTTTTCGTTGGATTGTGTCGTTTGATGACATGACAGACAGTGTTATTGTGTCATGTGATAATGCACATGATGATTTTTTTTGGACGAAATTATAATTATTTTTTTTGTTAGGAAAATGAAATCAAAAAAATTACATGAAAAGATTTCTTAATTTCTATTTAAAGTTAATTATTTTAATGTAAAGTATCATGTGTTAAATATCTGCAACTAATAAATTAGGACCTTATATGGCTGATTTTCCATAGAATTTGACTTTTGCACGTTTTTGTATACCCCTTATTTTGTCTTCGACTGTACCATGAGTTGGAAAGTAAAGGATACGTCAGGTTTTACTCGATACGTAATGCATTCTATCACGCTTGCATTGGAATTGAACTACATTGCACCAAAAATGCTGGAAATCGTGCGATCTCTGATAATAAGTACCTACATTTAGAACACTCTTACTTAAAATTTGAGCAACAAAATTATCCGTACGAAATATTTCGACGCGCAATGTAGAGCGACACTATCGAGTTAAACGCTCCACCATCAGCCTATGATAGCCCATTGCTGTACGTAGGCCTCTCCTATTAACTATGCTTATAGACGCATTAGGAGGTAAATGCCCATAATCGTCACGCTGGGCAAGCGGATTGGCGATCGCAGTAATGTGCCCACTATGATGACGCTGCTGCCCATCATCAATCTTTTACATTACATTTACATTGCTGCTCTGAAAATCTAAAAAAAAATCTGTAGAGTCATAATTAAGTACCTATAACTTTAAAAAAACCCTCGTAATCCATGATTACTGGGACTGGGAGTCGAAACCGGAACCTCCAGCTTCGCAGGCAGCGTCACTACCGAGTAAGCTGACCCTAGCCAAAGGTTATTTTCACAAAGAAACCTATTTAAAAAATATGTAAATGCCATATTTTCCCAACTGGTACTCTTCACTGTTGATTCAAATGGGGAATAACAAATGCCCAAATTTTTACATAATAATTTATGGGTACAGTGATGGGTTGGGTACAATAAGGGGTGATGCCATTGTCTATAATCTCATCTTATTTCTTTACCTATACTTTTTTAGGGTTCCGTACCTCAATAGAAAAAAAAGTAGGCTCTCTTTACTGTCCTGTCATCTGGCATTCTTGTGATATGTCCGAGCCAGCGGAGTCTTGCAGATTTAATCTCCCCGATAATGTTTGGCTCCGCGACAATATCTTCCAGTTCTTGGTTCTTGCGGATTCTCCAACTGCCATCCTGCCTCTGCGTTGGCCCCAGGATTTTTCGGAAGATTTTCCTCACGGCAACTAGGAGCTTATTTTCTTCTTTTAGGGTCAGCATCCAAGCTTCACAGCCATGCATCCAGATTGGCCTTATTACAGTCTTATAGATGCGTATCTTGGTTTTTCGATTCATGAGCTTGGACACTAGCACCTTGTGAGTGCAGCCGTGCATCTCAGGGCACCTTGGATGCGAAGTTCAATTTCCTCCTCCCTAAAGCAATAATTAAAAAGCAATAAAAAAGGTATTAATTAAATATTATCATTCCTTTAACTAAACTAGGGTTTTTGGTGAAATGTAGTTGAGTTAAAGGAATCCAGGGGTCAATTAGCTGTAACGTGTCATAACACGTTGTAACACAAAGATGAACCTTAACTCGCTATCTCCTTTCGAATAACTTACTTCACATCCCTTAATTGAACTACACTGCACCAAAAATGCTGGAAATCGTTCGATGTCTGCTTATTATGTACTAAACTAACCTCCGTTAAGAGTCTTCCATTTTATTTTGGTAGTCTTGTGGGCATAAGCCTAGCAATTATTGCGAAACAAAAATCCTCACTAATTGATAAGTAAACTGGAGGCATTAGGGCCGTACCAAATAAATTCCGAAGGCTTTTATCGCACGATTATACATTCAACGACCATAAACAGACGAGGGCCGAAATAAACGCGAAATAAATGCGAAATTCACTTTCCGTGTATTAAGTATATCCTTACTTTAAAAAGACCAAAAGATCGTATTTCACATTACCTTTTCAATCTAATTTGAGTTTTAAAATCGACAGTTTAAGTTCAAATTTGTAGTTAAATTAGGTGGAAGTTGAGTTGATGTTTTATTTAATTTTTATTATGAAATGAACGAGTAACGTTCGTTGGCAAAGAGAGAGACGGATGTTTGGGGGAACGAATGAAGCGATAATTTGAATTTTAGAACGTTTCAGTCGATAAGCCATTGGCTGCATTGAGGAAAAACAAAAATATACACCGTGGGCTCTTATAACCACGCATTTATGATGTAAAAACAAACAAAAAATATTATGTGATATTTGTCACTTTTAGCAAAAAAAATTGTTTTCTTTTTTATTTACTATAGTTTTTTAATGTATTTTAACATAAAAAGTAAATGTTATTTATAATGGTAGCACTTAAAATGAGTGTCAACTTTTTTTGACAAAAAACTTATTTATTTAAGGGTTTATTTTTCACTTTTTGACTTCTATTAATGAGGTTAGTGAGACTATTCTCCGGCACCAACGCCGTTAAAAAGACTACTGGACCATCTGATCTGAGTAACAATTAAAAAATCATGTTTTTCCTAACTAGTGCGGAAAATTAAACTTGAATGGACTTGTTATGAAAGAAGTTGTTCGACACACGTGTAAAAACTTCTTTTTAACTCGGGTGATTATCGCTCTCATTTCACTCGAGCTCCAAGTTTCACCCTCGTCGAAAAAAAAAAAAAATTTGCACTTGCATCGAAATGTATTATTTTTCAATTGGTAATAACTCTGAAATTAGGCGATATCTACACACTAATCTGTCTACACTAAAATAAACTGAAATATTACATTAGTACTATAAAACAAGCTATTGCTGATGCTGGCAGCATTTCCTAGCAGTATCGCAATACTGATATATCCTGCGTGGAAGCCAGCTCTTCGGTCTTGAATTACATCATCATCAGCCTATGATAGTCCACTGCTGGACGTAGGCCTCTCCTATTAACTACGCATTAGGAGGTAAATGCCCATAATCGCCACGCTGGGCAAGCGGATTGGCGATCGCAGTAATGTGTCCACTATGATGACGCTGCTGCCCATCAACAATCTTTTATTAAATAATGGTAAGTGACACTTTAATCCCTTAGTCTTGAATTACGTTTAATAATATTTCATATCAAAGAGTATTGTTTGTAATATAAATGCTCGCGTGAACTTTCCGTTTGTATTCCGAGGCGCGTACGATTGAGTTTATTGCGAAACTTTCCAACAATATGGCGACGATTAGTTTGCTCTAAATAGGGCTTACAATCCGAAATATTCGGTCCATTTTAGTATTGGCTATGTAAAGTTTTCTGAAGGTATAAATATTATATTTTTCCCTGATAGCCGTCGTCTTAAGGTTCAAGAAAACGCGGCTATTTATTTCCTATAAATTGTTAATAATCTTTTTTAAAGTGATTGAGGTGACATTTGTGCAGTTTTATGGATAAACAGAGCGTAATATTCAACAGGTACAATTAAATAAATGAATGAATGACACGCCTATTAGACAAAATCTTAGAATTAGCACATTTTGACATAATGCAAGCACGACGTTAATTTATTTCCTACCGCAATTTGAAAATTAAACGGTGATTTCGCTTAGGATTACAAATTGGCACAACCCTAACTTGGATTTGAGTGAATTATAATCAAATAATGGGGTGAGAAGGTCAACCTACGGCCCTACCGCAAACTTCGAAATCCGCAAGATTCGAGGATTTGTCTCTCTCACTCTAATGCCGCGTTCGTTAGAGTGACAGAGAAAAATCGTCGAAAACGTGTTTTTGCGGTAGTAAGCCATTGTGCTTAAACAAGTTGCCTATCGCTAACGTTTAATCGTCAACGAAAGGCAGCTAACTGTCTTTGTCGCACTAATATGAAAGCGTGACAGAGAGGGAAAACTACGATACGCTACTAAGCGTTAGCGATTGGTGACTTGACTAAGCATTCTGGTGTTTGTCAGGGCGGCGCCCTGCCACTTGGGCGGTATAGGCGCTTTAAATAATTAAATGAATATGTTCTCCGCAGCCTAGTTGGTAGTGACCCTGCCTACGAAGCTGAAGGATCGGGGCTCGGATCCCGGCGAGGGCATTTGTGTATTTATGTATCACAAATATCTGTTCCATGGTCATGGCTGTGTATGTATTTATGTATTATTTTGTATCTATCTATTATATAGTGTATTAACATCATACATGTTTGGTTAGCAATTGTAGCAGGTGCATGCATACAACTGCTATCAATTACTGTTATTATAATCTAAATACTCACTTAATGTAATAGTAGGCTTTATTGACTAAGTGTTTAAATAATGTTGCTTAAAATCTGTCAAATTTTCTATATGCATAATGTCATTAGGAACTTTAAAAGTTTTGGCGCCATGCCGAGTATACTCTTCTGTAAAAGGGCAGTTTTAATCCTGATTAATTTTCTAAGAAACTTTCAGTGAGAAGCAATGTACTTTAACATGAATAGTTAATTAGTGTTTGACAGTGACAGGTCCGCAACCACTTGTAGCGTTTGACAATTAAGCAGTACACACGTTACATTGATCTTTCGGAGGAAATTAACTTAATTGTACGGTCAATATAAATATTTGTGATATGCTAATACTTGTAAACGATTGCCAGTAATGCGTATTATTACCTACCCATTTTCGTAAAAGACCGGGTCATGCTAAGGGCATTTCTCCGAACATTTCAACCGCCGTGACTTCGGTGGCAACATTACTACCCGATTTCCGTGGATATCTCATACATTTTTTGGCATATCTTGGTAGTTATAGTCAGTAATATGTCCACTACGATGACGCTGCTGCCCGTCATATTTTTTTTATCAAATAATGGTCCGTGACACTTCAATCCCTTAGTCGACTCTTACGACACCCGCAGGTGGGGTTGGGGTGGCGACACATGTATTCTTACTGCCGTCACCACACGGCTAGCCCGTAACATACTGTATAATGAATCATCATAAATTTAAGAGTCAAACTCTTGTCGGCGTAACTGATGAATGTAGCTGTCTCCATCTAAATCTGTCCAAAGCCACCTTCCTTGTACGTCACAACGTCTACTTTCTCTTTCATTTGTTTCATGTAACTTCTAGGTCTCCCTCTTCCTTGCTTTCCTTCAATCCTTCCTTGTGTTATGTTTTTTATCAAAGCGTCATGTCGTATAATGTGGATAAATATTTTTCCCCTCACTAGCTCGTAAAGCGCTCGTTTATCCTTTAATACGAGCGGGTAAAAACGCTTTTTACACACTTGTGAATAAAGTAATTTGACATTTCTCTAATTCCTATAGCCCCCTACTGCCTAGTATAAGTGGATCTGTATGACCGTAGTAAACATGCGCAATCGGAGCTCACATGTTAAATTGGTCGTTTCTCATGTGACTTTGTAAGCCATTGGCAATATTTAAATTCCATAAGTAACTCTATTCTACGATACGTTTCGACATTGAGTTTTCAATAGTTTCTTAAAGTTAATTTACATTTGGATGAGATTTGTAATCATATTTCCTCGCGATAGTGAGGGGAAAAAAGTTGTATTACACTTGGCGGCAAAGTTTGTTCAACTCTCGTGCCTTGAGACCTTCGCAATGCTCAAGATTCCAGTTTTTGAACCACTCGCTACGCTCGTGGCTCAATTTTGGAATCTTTCGCTAGCTCAGGTCTCAATATTGGCACGATAGTTAAACAACAACTTTGCCCCCTTGTATAATAAATAACTATTCCCTCTTCTATTTTCTATTATCTTTAACAAACTCCTTTTTTCATTCACTCCCTTAAGCACGTCTTCATTTGTGTTTTTTTCTGTCCAACTTATCTTCTCCATTCTTCTACAGCTCCACATTTCAAAGGCTTCCAGTATCTCTCTGTGCTTTTGCGTCCACGCCTCACACCCATATAATGCTATACTCCAGATGAAAGTTTTGATGAGCTTTGGTTTTTTGTGTTATGTTGGAAGTCATTGAATATTTGTTCAAAGTAGTTAATAGGTACCTATATTGTATATTATGTCACTGCCCGCAGCAAATTAAAGCAAGTATCGTGAGAATCGTTGCAGCAATTGGCTTCAAGATGGCCGACACCGACTCGGATTAAAACTATAACCAATTAACTAATCCTGGTTTATGTTTTCTTAAACGCAACTCCAAGGATAGATGAATCAAGAGCGTGGCATCGCATTTCGTCAAAAGATTTGCTCAATCTAGACTCTGAGGTTAGCGTGAGATAAAAAAACCTTCATTTCAGTCAGGCTTGTAACAAAAATTAAGCACTAACTTGCTTGAGCACTTTATTTCAGTAAAAACGCGGTTATGGTGTTAATTTTCAACCGACTTCAAAAAAGGAGGAGGTTCTCAATTTGCCTGAATTTTTTTTGTATGTATGTTCGTGAACCGATTTGATTTTTTTTGTAATCGAACGTGTATAACCCCTAGATGGTCCCGTTGGCACCAAGTTGGGGTCTGATGATGGGATGTTGGAGAAATCGAGGGATCTCTTCAAATCTTATGGGTACATGTATGGCGCTTTTGGTATTTTCATTCATTTACAAGCATTTACATTCAGAAAGTATTTTATGAAATGATGGAAACAAATCGGGGATCTTGGAGTAATCGGTTGAAGTCGGCTTATTACATTTTTAATTTGGTGATTATATAAACTATAAGCCACATTATAGTATAAAAACGCCAATCAAGTTTAAATTCCTCTAAATATCATACCTAATCATCGTTATAAAATAGACTACAATCAGTTTTTTAATCTGACGCCAATTAGGTGTCCCTAAAAGTGAAAATACCCTTCTACGAGTACGGCTATAAAAACGGACAAAAGATACGTTCTCTCGTGTAAATAAAAGAGACACGGCGACACTCGCCCGGCGGTTATAGCAGGGTGCTTAGACAAGTTGCCAATTGCTAACGCTAAAACGTCAACCGTAAGCGATGTCGCACTAATAGGAAAGAGTGACAGAGAGGGAAAACTACAATACGCTACTAAGCGCTAGCGATTGGCAACTTGGCTAAGCATCCTGATAGCTGGGCGAGTATCGCCGTGTCTCTTTTATTTACACGGGAGTCCATATCTTTTGTACGTGTTTATAGCCGATAGTTCATACGAGTAGCTTAGTAGCTCGCGGTAAATAAAAGAGACACGGCGATACTCGCCCAGCTATCAGCTATCACCGCCGGGCGAGTATCGCCGTGTCTCCTTTATTTACACGGGATTGCGTATCTTTTGTTCGTGTTTATAGTCCTTAGTTCATAGCTTAGTAGCTCGCGGTGAGACCAGTGCCTAAGCAATAAGCTGTAGACTATCGCATGAGAAATGAACAAAAGATATACGGGGTGAAATTTAAATCGTGGATCGTAATATTATGTTTTTCTAACTCTATGAATAACTAACAATCTAATCCCCCGGGACCCCGAAACTCACTAAAATCAAATCAAAGTCACTTGGCTTGAAATAGGTTTTAATAGAAGCACGTTTCAAGATGTGTCTGATCCTGTCAATGACCTCCAACAAAAAGCAGAATGCCCTTAACTACTTTATATATGTGCCTTAACCTTTTCGCCACCATTATTTATTTATTTATTGAATTATTTGACACTAGTGGCCTATTTCACCATAATTACAATTGTGACAATTGTAAAATATCACTGTTACTGACGTCACAGGCCTCCGTACACTACGGCTACCGCTTACTATCGGGCGGTCCATGTGCTTGTTTGCCACCAACATAAAATTATTACTGCCCAACTAACATTTTAGCGATAAAACTAGTTCTACAAAAGCTGTATATTCTTTCGATTAAACACTGATAGCGATAGTGTGGCCTAAAATTTAGCGATATAGCACGCTATAACTCTCTTATAGGCGCAAATAGGCACCGCCGTTAGAGCTCGAAGTTCTATAGTGGTTCATTTTATGCGCAATAGTGATAAACTAGTGATACAATAGTGCTACAATAGGGATAATTGTTGCCGGGAGCGATAATAAAGGGCTAGAGTAGCAGTATTTTCGCTTGTAGTTCTAATAACCGCGTAAAATGTCATCTTGTATCACTTAAAGTGTTACAAGAAGACTGCTATAGTGAAAATAATCGCTGTGCGTCGCAATATGGAATCTTTTATTGCTTATAATCGTTTGTGTAGTTTTAAAAGTCAAAATATTTAATACGATTTCATTCGGTTTGTGTTGTACGAAGATTGTTTGTAATGGCGACTTGATGGATTGTGAAATCATTACCACTTGAGTACACAAAGTTTCACGACGCGTATTAGTGAATTCAACCAAAATTCTAATGCGGTTGTTACTTTTCTGTCATTATATGTGGTATTTTACATCTCAATTTTCAAGCGCCTCGTAAATTTACAAGTTTTAACAAATTTGGTATGCTAAAAGTACTGGTAGCCTAGGTTATGTTTGGTAAGTAAGTTAATTATAATCTTTAGTTTTGTGAATGGTTATGCTACACATACTAGATATTGTAATATTAGAACAATTACCTTAACAATTGCTGCTTTATTACAATATTTTAAGCATTTTTTTGTATTTGTTTGTAAACAAAAATGGCGTTTCACGTTCTAAAGACATGATTAACTCTAAAGGTGATAATTTTATCTCCAGTAGAACTGACAGCTTTAAATGTATTCCCGATAACCATTAAAGGTTACAGAGTGAGGTATCTTATACCTCAAAGCGTTAAAAATAACTTTAAGTGGTAATAATGTTCACGTAAACACTCTTGTAGAGCTACGGCCATACCGCTGTTATAGCACTTCAAGCTCTAAAAAGCTAAGTGATTTAACAGGGAAAATTATTCCTGTTGTATCGCTAAATTACTAAGTGCTATAAGAACTCATGTTACCACTCTTAAATGGCTTAAGGTTATTTTTATAGCTTTTGTAACACTGTACGCGACATTAAGCACTAAAAGGTAAACATAAGGGTGTCCCAGAAGTAAAGAGACAAATTTCAAATTTTGAACTATTTAAAAATATTTTTATTTCTTTAAGAAAAAATACTGTCATGGCCACCGTTTGCCTCAAATCTGTAAAATTTAGTGGGAAATATGATTGTTTTATTGAAATTTTAGTAATGAAAAGAGCTGATCACGTGGTTTTCGCTAAAGAGTTGTTCAGAATTATGAATGTTATGGAAAAACGGACACGATATTTAATTTTTCTTCAGAGGGAGTAAGGAGAACTACTTTGTATCAAATTATAAAGCGTTTTGAAGAATCACATGAACACATTTTCAAGAAGATTCCGGGAAAAAAATGTACTATTAGCTATGAACATAAATAAAGTAAAAAAAAGTGTTTGAACGGAATCCTTCGATGTCTGTTAGAGCTGCTGCGGATAAATCGAAAATATCGAAGTCAAGTATAGCTCGTATTAAAACATGCGACCTGAAGCTTAAAGCATTTGCAAAACTGTCAGCTCCTAAGTACTTTAAGGACCAGGAAGTGCGAGCTAAAAGAGGATGCGGAAGAGCGTATGAAAAAACACTGAAAAAAGTTCTCATAATTGATGATGAGATTTACGTGCCCGTGGACCCAACGGATATTCCTGGGAAGCAATACTAACATGTGACTCGACGGGACTCCGTAGATTATTCGCAAAAACTTGTAGCAAAGGTCAAATTTTTCAATAAACATCTCGTTTGACAAGCCATAGACCAAAATGGCAATACATCTTAACCATATACTTGCACAGGCTCTATGACCGCACGTATTTATTTGAGAGAATGTGTGATAATGCGATAAATTTCGTTCATAGATAAGCATTACCAGAGGGAAGAAATTATATTCTCGCCGGATGTGGCGTCATGCCACTACGCCACGGAAGTCACTCAACATCTAGAGGCTGCAAGTATAGATTTTATACAAAAACATAACAATGCCCCAAATGTTCCCCAAGCTGCTAGTATTGAAGCTTATTGACCTTTATATAAACGAGAATATAAAAAACGAACAGAAAAACCCAAATCATTGACTAGGTTTAAGCATACATGGACTAAATTGGCTAAAAGTGTGACAGCTAGTTCTCGAAAAGCTGTAATGAGACGAGTAGCAATCAACCTTAGAAAAATTGGCTACAGAGCCTTTGCACTAGCAAATTTCATATAAAGTAGGAAATAAAATGAAATTCTGAAGTTAACTAAATGTAAATAGTAGTGTTTTGTAAGAATTTTTTATTAAATATTTTCATTCGAATCTTGTCTCTTTACTTCTGGGACAGCCCATAACACGATTATAGAGCTACAGCGCGAGTAAGTTATAATGGGCACCCCAAAAGAACCTCCAGTGTTAAAATATCCTTTAAGTGGTAACCATAGCATATAAAAAGGCAGTTAATACCACCTTATTACAGCTTTTAGCTACAATATGCAATCTTATGTCTATTATATCACCTTACTAGCACCAGTGTATTAAGAGGACTGTTTATTTCCATAGTATCACCTAAAACTATTATTATGCGTCTTATAAAACTAATATATCACTCAGGATTCTAAATGAGTTGCTGTTATAGCTAATATGTTTGTTGGGTGATAACGTTATTAAATCGTTAATAAACTACTTTTTATTTTCCGAAACCCGTGACAATTGTCGCAAGATTTAGTACAATTCTCATTAAATCTTGACATGAGGTTCGGCATATTTATGTCGGAATTTCGCTACAATTGTCATGTTTTTTGTGACAATTGTAATTTTGCTTCGCAAAAAAGTAGTTATTTACTGCTGATTTATTAAAGTTCCTGCAGTAAATTTTATATTGGTGGAAAACAAACGCACGGCCCTTCCGACGGTAACTGTAGCCTATAGACGCCTCAGATTGGAGAAACAGTAAATTTACAATTTTGTAGCACTTGTCCATGTGGTGAAATTGGGGCCAGTTTAATTAAAATGTTTCCATGAGTGGTGACGGCAGTAAGAATACATTTGTCACCACCCCAACTCCTGCGGGTGTCGTAAGAGTCGACTAAGGGATTGAAGTGTCACTGACCATTATTTGATAAAAGATTGATGATGGGCAGCAGCGTCATCATAGTGGACACATTACTGCGATCGCCAATCCGCTTGCCCAGCGTGGCGATTATGGGTATTTACCTCCTAATGCGTTTATACGCATAGTTAATAGGAGAGGCCTACGTCCAGCAGTGGACTACCATAGGATGATGATGATGTTTCCAATATCGTTCCACAAAACTGTTGCAACAGTTTGACTGTGGTTTCAAATTAGTACATTACGCTACAAGTACGAAAAAAAATAAGTTCGAAACGATTGGAGATAAATTAAAACACGACTGAAAGAGTGCTTTAAATCAACACGTGTTACGAATTTCGGTTTTACATGTGTATCGTACGACGTTTTTCAGTGCATATGGCTCTACGAAGATTTCGACCTGACGTAAAATGAACCACTTCTCGCACTAGCGCGTAAAAAAATCCAACTGTACTGAAATAGTACCTTTCGATGCAAGTGCAAACAATTTTTTTTCAGTGATGATGATGATGATTCTACTCTATTCAATTGCATATGACATCCCCGTCACCAAAAACCAACGTGTCACTGCGTTTTACCCGCTTGGTTACATCTGTAGCAATTAAAATCTCACGTCATTTTAAACAATTACGGGCCAATTAAAACCGAAATGTCAGTGCAATGCACAATGGATTGTTGGCGGTAATTAAATCCGCGCCATTTTGTAACAGTGCTCGGATTTCAGACATTGTTGTCGATATTTTTACAAAACCTTTTCCTGTACAGTCGAAAGTCATCATCATATCAGGCGAAAGACGTCCACTGCTGAACATAGGCCTCCCCCAAAGATTGCCACAATGACCGGTCCTGTGCCACCCGCATCCAGCGGACTCCGGCGACCTTCACCAGGTCATAAGTCCACCTTGTGGGGGGCCTGCCCACGCTGCGCCTTCCGGTACGTGGTCGCCACTCGAGAACCTTACCGCAATGGCTGTTTAGCGATTCGGAGAGCTATTTCGGTTACTTTGGTTCAGCTGCGGATGGTCTCATTTTTA
Organism: Thaumatotibia leucotreta; assembly: GCA_025490895.1. Classification (NCBI taxonomy): domain Eukaryota; kingdom Metazoa; phylum Arthropoda; class Insecta; order Lepidoptera; family Tortricidae; genus Thaumatotibia; species Thaumatotibia leucotreta. The sequence continues at coordinate 29,367 of JALPQI010011141.1, read as the reverse complement.
ATCTGATCTCGCAGAGAGACTCCTAGCATAGCCCTCTCCTACAGTCAAAAGTAAAAGGTGTATATTAAACTGATCAATAATCACCAAATTAAAAAAATTTAAAAACTGACTTAACCGATTACTCTAAGATCCCCGATTTGTTTCCATCATTGGTTTCCTCAAATCCTACTTTCTGAATGCAAATTCTTGTAAATGAATGAAAATTACCAAAAGCGCCATACATGTACCTAAAACATTTGAAGAGATCCCTCGATTTCTCCAAGATCCCATCATCACACAACAACTTGGTGCCAAAGGGACCATCTCGGGGCTATACACGTTCGATCACAAAAAAAAATAAAATCAGTTCACGATTCTCGGAGATATCGGGTAACATACATAAAAAAACAATCAGTCAAATTGAGAACCTCCTCCTTTTTTTGAAGTCGTTTAAAATATGTCCCAGTGCACTCTAATTCTGTGTAATAAGAACGTCGTAACATATTAATAAGAGTAGGATTCTTTCGATACATACATTATTTGTACGTGACTGTCACCATTTTATCTTATCTTATTGGTGGGGCCCTTGAGTATACACTTCGACCCATTGGGATCTTTTCTGTAATCACCTCCTAAGTGTTGTTTTTTTTTTAAACTTTACCTACTATGAAATAAAAAATAGATATAGTTGTCTTATAGATGCGATTGTCAGAACTGGATCAAATTAAAATGGGACCAATTGGTGAGCATAAGCTTTAAAATAAAATTAAAAAGATTCGCCAAAATTGGTTCACCTATTCGGAAGTTCTGAGGAAACAAACATAAAAAAAACATACAGTCGATTTGAGAAACTCCTATTTTGAAGTCTGTTAAAAGTCACGTAAACCTATCCTATCTAATGTTTTGTCTATCTATAAATATTCAAATTGTATCTAAGTGAGTTTTATTTCTGCCGTATCACCATCTGGTATCTCTTTTACACTAACAAGCACCAGATAAGAGCGAAGGAGTCAGCGAACGCAATCTGTTTAGTACCTTTCAACATAAACACTTAACCAGTGTACAATATAAAGCATGATCTCGATCGTTGGGTGATTAAAATAAGATATGTATAAGTCTTCAAACAAATAAAACATGGAAGCCGCACGCCATACTAAATTGCCTTTCAAAAACGGTCTTGAATCTTAGTTGACAAGTGTCACCCCCTCTTCAATGCATCACGGTAATGAATTTGAATGTCAACCTATAATAAAATAAGTAAAAAAGTTTTAAGTTAAACGGTTTTTATTGTACCAAAAACTAGAAAATAAAAATTTGTTTTAACTAGCCGTTGATGCTATACTTTCTGTAGATTACTCACGTGAAACTATTATCACTATAGTCTTCCGACGTCGGATTCAGAAAGCCGCCTTTAGCCTCTATGTCAGTGGATTAAGCGTTACGTAATCGGAAACTTTTACCAAACTAAAATAAAAACGTGGGGCGTACGCAATGTGATTAAGTCACTATAGTTATTTAAGAACACACAAAGAAATCAAGACAGCAATAAGTTTTGATCTGGCCTTGATAAAAGCTATTCACCTCTATAGAAGTGTTAGAAAATATGGATGATTAATTGCAAAATTAAAGCTACAATAACATATATTATTTTGAACTTGTATGTTTCCTTATAATAACGCCCCACGTTTTTATTTTAGTTTGGTAAAAGTTTCCGATTAGGTAACGCTTAATCCACTGACATAGAGGCTAAAGGCGGCTTTCTGAATCCGACGTCGGAAGACTATAGTGATAATAGTTTCACGTGAGTAATCTACAGAAAGTATAGCATCAACGGCTAGTTAAAACAAATTTTTATTTTCTAGTTTTTGGTACAATAAAAACCGTTTAACTTAAAACTTTTTTACTTATTTTATTTTCAAGTTTTTAGTGCAATTGTTAAGTTAATTTCCTTTACTATACATACTTAATACTAGATCAAAGATGTTGTTTGCAATTTGCATTACAATTATGCATGCTTAGTGTCTATACTCGCGCGCTTTCATCACTAATCACGACACATATGTAAACGTAATGGACATTATTTTATATGTAACGAGAGGGGAATCCCTGCTGAATTGATATTTTTAGAAATCCAACACAAAAAAAATTTTACTAAATATCTCGATTGACAAATGAAAACCAAAGGCTGGGCGTGGTTAATGTAGGTAAGCTTTAATGCCCGAAGTGTCTCAAATGGACGTGTTATTCATACAATACCTTAGATAAAAGAGATCTGACAATAAGGAATATTATCAATCAATTTATAGTTCATTAAGAAAATCAAGTTAAAATTTTAATATTGTGCCTGGTACACATTATACAAGTCGAAATTTGAGACTGTAAAATATAAACTCATACTCTCAGACGACCAACCGGAGGACCGCAGGTCTGACGGAAAGTCCGACGCGAACCGAGGGCCCAAAGGGTCAATTCATGCAGTCTATCAATCGGAGAGCCATAAGCCCGACGTCACTATGGCACGCCCTACGCGAACCCGAGGGGTATTATATTCTCTGTCCTATCAACCGGATGACTGCAGGTCCAACGGCACGTCCTACGCGAGTCACTCATGCTGTGAGTCTATCAGCAGGAGGGCCGCAGGCCCGACAGCTCGCCCTATGCGATCCACTCACGCTGTCACTCTATCAGCTGGAGGGCCGCAGGCCCGACGGCTCGCTCTACACGATCCACTCATGCTGTCACTCTATCAGCTAGAGGGCAGCAGGCCCAACGGCCCGTCCTACGTGATCCACTCACGCTGTCACTCTATCAGCTGGAGGGCCACAGGCCCGACGGTTCGCCCTACGCGATCCACTCACGCTGTCACTCTGTCAGCAGGAGGGCCGCAGGCCAGACGGCTCGCCCTACGCAAACCACTCACTCCGTCACTCTATCAGATGGAGGGCCGCAGGCCCGACAGCTCGCCCTATGCGATCCACTCACGCTGTCACTCTATCAGCTGGAGGGCCGCAGGCCCGACGGCTCGCTCTACACGATCCACTCATGCTGTCACTCTATCAGCTAGAGGGCAGCAGGCCCAACGGCCCGTCCTACGTGATCCACTCACGCTGTCACTCTGGGATACCCCCATTTGCCAGAATTTCATTTGCCATAATTTTATTTGCCATCCTATTCAACACACATAATATTGTTTCTCATAACATCTTATGCCATACTTATTGTTTACTATATTAATCATTTGCCAGAAACTTTGTTTCCCATAAAGTCAATTTTCATAATGTCATTTGTCAGAATCATCGAAATCCGTAATTATCACATGCCACAACATCGTTTGTCATCCAAATTAGCTACCAGAAAAGACAATTTCCATAATGTTTTTGTCAGAATCATCGGAAACCGTAAATATTGCATGCCATAACATAACTTGTCATCCAAATGACCCTCCACAAAGTGAAACTGCTATTAAAAAGTATAACGTCGTCCTAAATTTTTTGGCTGAGAATATTTGTCATAATGTTAAATGGCATCCTACTCGTTTAGCCTACTTAATTTTGTGCATACACAGTGCTAGGTTAATGGTTTAAAAATATGTTCAAGTAATAAACCAGGGCAAAACCAACTTGGATTGGTTAGGTTTCTAGGGTAGGGCGGAGTTAAAAGCGTTGACTAAAAAATACTTAAGTTTTTTTAATTAATTGTTTACGCATCCTCATTTTTGTAAAACCAAAAAAGGGGGGCTCGGGGGGTTAGAGGTAGTTCCCCCACCCTAACCTGGATAGGTTCGTTAGGTACCTTTCATCCCTTAGAGCAGAAATAGAAGCCCCGCGCAGCGGGGCTTCGTCGACCGGTTCCCAGAAGCCCGTTTTTTCAAACGCTTGTAACTTTTAATAAAATAGCTAGTACTTATTTGAAAAAACTGATAATTACTGATGGCGTTTGAATATTCCATTAAATAATATTATTGCACTTAATAATATGGACAACAATTAATATGGCAACAATTGCTTCTGGCATTTGAATATTCTATTAAACCATATTATTGCACTTAATAATATGGAAAAGAAATAGGATGGCATTGTATGATTATGGAAGGTAATATTCGGGTAAACAAGCAGTATGTCATACAATTTTTATGGTAAACAAATCATTCGGGCAAATAAAATTCGGGCAAGTTAGATTCGGGCATATGAATATTATGTTAAATAACTGTCGGGCAAACAATACACAACCTGTCACTCTATCAGCTGGAGGGCCACAGGCCCGACGGTTCGCCCTACGCGATCCACTCACGCTGTCACTCTGTCAGCAGGAGGGCCGCAGGCCAGACGGCTCGCCCTACGCAAACCACTCACTCCGTCACTCTATCAGATGGAGGGCCGCAGGCCCGACGGCTCGCCCTACGCGATTCACTCACGCTGTCACTCTATCAGCTAAAGGGCCGCAGGCCCGAAGGATCGCCCTACGCGAACCACTCATGCTGTGGGTCTATCAGCCAGAAGCCCGCAGGCCCGACGGTTCGCCCTACGCGATCCACTCACGCTATCACTCTATCAGTAGGAGGGCCGCATGCCCGACGGCTCGCCCTATGCGATCCACTCACGCTGTCACTCTATCAGCTGGAGGGTCGCAGGTCCGACAGCTCGCCCTATACGATCCACTCACGCTGTCACTCTTTCAGCTGGAGGGCCGCAGGCCCGACGGCTCGCCCTACGTGATCCACTCACGCTGTCACTCTATCAGCTGGAGGGCCGTAGGCCCGACGGCCCGTCCTACGCGATCCACTCACGCTATCACTCTCTCAGCTAGAGGGCCGCAGGCCCAACGGCCCTTCCTACGTGATCCACTCACGCTGTCACTCTATCAGCTGGAGGGCCGCAGGCCCGACGGCTCGCCCTACACGATCCACTCACATGCTGTCACTCTATCAGCTGGAGGGCCGCAGGCCCGACGGCTCGCTCTAGACGATCCACTCATGCTGTCACTCTATCAGCAGGAGGGCCGCAGGCCCGACGGCTCGCCCTACGCGATCCACTCACATGCTGTCACTCTATCAGCTGGAGGGCCGCAGGCCCGACGGCTCGCTCTACACGATCCACTCATGCTGTCACTCTATCAGCTGGAGGGCCGCAGGCCCGACGGCTCGCTCTACACGATCCACTCATGCTGTCACTCTATCAATCAACAGGAGGGCAGCAGGCCCGACGGCTCGCCCTACGCGATCCACTCACGCTGTCACTCTATCAGCTGGAGGGCCGCAGGCCCGACGGCTCGCTCTACACGATCCACTCATGCTGTCACTCTATCAGCAGGAGGGCCGCAGGCCCGACGGCTCGCCCTACGCGATCCACTCACGCTGTCACTCTATCAGCTGGAGGGCCGTAGGCCCGACGGCCCGTCCTACGCGATCCACTCATGCTGTCACTCTATCAGCAGGAGGGCCGCAGGCCCGACGGCTCGCCCTACGCGATCCACTCACGCTGTCACTCTATCAGCTGGAGGGCCGTAGGCCCGACGGCCCGTCCTACGCGATCCACTCACGCTATCACTCTCTCAGCTAGAGGGCCGCAGGCCCAACGGCCCTTCCTACATGATCCACTCACGCTGTCACTCTTTCAGCTGGAGGGCCGCGGGCCCGACGGCTCGCCCTACGCGATCCACTCACGCTGTTAGTCTATCACTCGGACCCAACAGCTCGCCCTACGCGAACCACTGCTGCCTGACAGTCTGTAGACTGACAGTCTATCGGCCGGAGGGCCGTAGGCCCGACAGCTCGCCCTACACGAACTACTCACTCTCAGTGGAACCGATGGTTGTTGGGCGGTAAGGTTCTCGAGTGGCGGGCACGTACCGGAAGGCGCAGCGTGGGTAGGCCTTCCACAAGGCGGACTCATGACCTGGTTAAGGATGCGGGTGGCACAGGGCCGGTCCTTGTGGCAATCTTTGGGGGAGGCCTATATTCACCAGTGAACGTCGTTCGGCTGATATGATGATGATGATGATGATAATTAAATCCGTATGTTTCTACCAAATATCTAAAGCAGTACTTCAAAATCTACATATCCCTAAACCTAGCGGTTGTGGCAGGCAGTAACACTGGAGTATCAGATTTGAGGAGTTGGACGTTAGTATTAAATTCGCATGTTTCTACTTAATAATATCCATCTAATCTTAAGAACTTCTTTAAAATCAAGATATCGATAAAAGATCAACCTTGCGGTTATTGAAGGCAGTACTGCAGCATCAGGAGTGAGGAGTTGGAAGTCAAGATCAGGCTGTTAGTATTTGATTATGCCAAACATGCTATAGTTACATTTTCACGTGTCTAACACTCTCGGTTACGGTAAGCAGTACGTCTGCAGCATCAGGTTTTGAGGGTACAAGGATACAAATATTATAATATTGCATTGTCATGGGGACTTGATAAGAGTTCCAAATTTTATTGATTTCGGTGCAGTAGAAGTGGTCGAAAAATCGATAACAAGATTTGAAGCATCGACGACAGTTGATACGCGGTGAAGTTAATAAAAACCGTTTAAAAACCTAAACCGTCACGCCATTTAAAATAGTTGTGATTGGTCCATCAAAGTTTTGATTGGCTATATTCAATAAACATTTGTCTAAGATGTTGCGCCGAAATATGCGCGGTGTTAAGAAAAGCGCTATGTCCAACCCATCTTGGCGCAATTGTACAATTTAGTTTTGGGGGCATTTTTGAGCTGGCGTTAGACGTCCATATTATATGTATATGGACGCAGGATAAGTATATTCGTCATCAGATATATCGGAGAAGCTAGGGTGCTCAAAAATACCAGAACATGTACTTTGACATGACAGTAAATCTGCAATCGTATGCGATAAGCGATAAGTCAGGTGACCAAAATAATTTTGTATGGATGGAGATGGTCAAGTGACGTTTTTTTCGAATCTGTCATTTTCATACATTTATTACTTATCCCCCACAAGGTAGACTAATGACCTGGTGAACGCCGCAGGAGTCCGCTGGATGCGGGTGGCACAGGACCGGTCATTGTGGCAATCTTTGGGGGAGGCCTATGTTCAGCAGTGGACGTCTTTCGGCTGACATAATGATGATGATGATTACTTATCGCTTATCGTATATATGCAGAATGGCTTGTTGGCTAGACCTGGCTCCAATATATGTAAATAAAGAGTTTGATTGAGACCTACCTTCTAGTAGAAGTCGGTTAAAATACAAGCTCAGATCGTTTATCTTCTATCCAATACTTAAAACGATTTGTAAAAGACGGACAAAAATAAATCCAATATTAACATTACCGTTCAGTAGAACCGACGAACTTCTAAAATCGAAAATTTCAAGCATCCGTCAATGTCACTTTAACAACGGTGTAAGCGGAGTGACAAAGAGGCAAAATTTACGGATGTCGATGTTAGACTTCGGGTTGTCTCGTGGTATTCCACTTAAGAACCTAATCACGTTCTGAAGTACTTTCGTACCTGTATTATTTTTCTGTATGACCTGGCAACGTGGATGGCTTGCTAATCTTTAAAGGAGATTTTTTATAAAAATAAACTGTTTCACAAGTAAGGCACTGGTCCAAATAGCAATGAACTGAGAAGTTTCATAAGTTGTGAAACTTCTGTAGAGAATGAAAAAATGGAAAAGCATTTATTAGTTACAATATTATGATTACAAGTTATTGTTGGAATCTCCAAGTAAATAAAAGATTTACTTGTAGCAGGAGATTCCGCTCTTCCTACCAAAGTTACATTCACACTAACCAAAAGGTATTTATATTATACAATTGGGAAAGTATGTCTTAACATTATTTATTTAATTTAATTTAAATTTAAATCATTTTTTTATTTTCTGAGAATGTTCTCGGCAATTAAAATTTTACAAGTAGGTAATCTAAGCATGCCAAAAATGTTTTATATAGGTACATGTTTTTAAGATATTATATTTTATGCCTTGTTTACTTAATTGTGAAATACAATATTCTTCATAACACTTTTTTCGTGGAAACATTCTCAATCAGAACTTACTATTGAATTCTCATGAAAATTCTCGGAAATCCCGAATATATTCCTGCAATTTTGAGAATGTTCTGAAACTTGTACATTGCTAGGTCCACCAAAAGTTAGCGATTAATAGCTCAGCTATGAAAACTATGAAACGGTCCCGTGTAAAAAAGAGACATGGCGATAATTGTAGCTTTTTTTTCAAGTATTTATTCAAAATAAACAAATTAGTTTAAGAGATATACATTATATGAAGGTTCCACGGAAAACACATGTCCAGTGCTTAAAAAAATCGGGGCAAATTCACACCTTATTCTGTTAAAAGTAAGGTGGTTTTTCCTTCTGTAATTTAGAATTGACTAGACATGTTCTTTCCGTGGACCCTTCATAAATATGTCATCTATAATTTGCCGCAAATTACTCTTTAGCTTCTTCTTAACTTAATTAATATACTTCACGTCTGCATACATGAATCAACTTTTTTCTGTCTGTTATTGCCATGGTTACGGTAGCCTGAGTCACACTGGTTTTATACAAAATTATACTACTATGTTTTGGTGCCAATTTTATAAACTAACTACAAGGGATATTATAATATAAAAACGCCGATGAAGCTTACATTCTTAAAGATATTGTACTTAATTCTCGTTACTATACTGACTGCAACTAAGGTGCATTAAACTCACGCTGATTTGGTGTCCCTAAAATGAAAAAAAAAAACATAATATTAAATTATTTAATTCGTGTTAAAGAATGAAGTTAACATGGGTACCACAGGTGTGCAGCGTTGACCGTTTTGTCGTAAATTATGTGAATTGCCTTAAAATAAACTTTGGGTATTAGCAAACTTGGGAACCCATAGGGTCCAAACCCCAAGATCCCCCTCATATGAGCCTTCAATAGGATTTATACGTCGGTTAGGAGGTTCCGGGTTCAAATACGAGGGTATTCACGTATTTATACATATTTTTCATCACACCTGTTCGGTATGCCAATGCGCTGCGGCGATGCGCGCCGTAGATGAGTCATTACGCCCTAGGGCAATCAAGGATTTTCATACAACATTACGTCGCACTAGCGCGGCGGGCGGCGGCGCAGCCGCGCCGAGATTTCTGTTATAAAAATGATACAATGTCATCCCTGATTTTGAGAAATGATTTAGACCATTTTAGAGTAGTTTTGTGAAAATATATATTTACTTACTTTATTTGCCTCACAGGTGTGATGAAAAACATTGTGTGTGCCACGGGCGGTACAAAAATTATGAACTCGTGTGAAGTAAAGTCCGCGCCTTGGCCTTGGGCTTTACTTTCACACTCGTTCACAATTTCTTCTTTACCGCCCTTAGGCACTGGTCTCACCGCGAGCTACTAAGCTATGAACTATCGGCTATAAACACGAACAAAAGATGCGCACTCCCATGTAAATAAAAGAGACACGGCGATACTCGCCCGGCGGTGATAGCTGATAGCTGGGCGAGTATCGCCGTGTCTCTTTTATTTACAGGCGAGTGTGTATCTTTTGTTCGTGTTTATAGCCGACAATTCATAGCTTAGTAGCTCGCGGTGGGACCAGTGCCTTAACCCGGCGAGCATGAGGTGAAAAAATGTCATTGGAAAATAGATTTTGTCATTATTGACATAAGTGACAGGGGTGAGTATGAGATACCCTGGGTCATGCTCCCCGGGTTAATACACAATGTACTATGTCAGCCTCCGTGGCCTACGGTAGCGACCCTGTCTACGAAGGTGTTAACATCATGCTTGAAACGTCAGAATTATATTAAACGTTACGCGATTAAGACCCGTTTGTCGTTTATGTATGAGTCAATATGGTGAAATTTTAAATTAATAAATAGTGTCTCTTCTGCAGGCCTAGCCAAGAAGCCTATTTGCAATCGTATACGATAAGCGATAAGTAATTCACATCAAATCACATCATCAGCCTATGATAGTCCACTGCTGGACGTAGGCCTCTCCTATTAACTATGCATATAGACGCATTAGGAAGTAAATGCCCATAATCGCTACGCTGGGCAAGCGGATTGGCGATCGCAGTAATGTGTCCGCTATGATGACGCTGCTGCCCATCGTCAATCTTTTATCAAATAATGGTCAGTGACACTTCAATCCCTTAGTCGACTCTTACGACACCCGCAGGAGGAGTTGGGGTGGTGAAAATGTATTCTTACTGTCACCACACGGCCAAGTATAAGTAAGAATAAGTAATGAATGATAAGGCCAAGGCTAAGCAATTAATGTATGACATTGACAGATGTGTACGAAAAGTCACGTGACCATTTTCATAAATTAGTAGTCAAGTGACTTGTATCACTTATCGTATACGATTTCAGAATGGCTAGGCCTTCAGGAATCTTCAAATCACATGACATCAACAACAATACATAAATAAATCACTTTTATAAAACTGTAGACTATACCTTATTCTGTAGTATTCCATAAAGTGTGGCCGCCATCTTTATTTTATCCTCCAAATTCTGCATACGTCCAATTCCTATTGTATTGACCCAATCAAAAATATATTCTTTAGCGATATCTTTATTGCAATCCGCCCTCACAGCAAATTGGGCTTTTCGTCCAACGTAATAAGGGATACATTCCTGTGAAGTCTGAAGGTCTATTCATGAATCAGGGATATCATGTTATTATTTTTTTCTGCACACTTAAGGTCAGGAGGTCTACCCTGAAACTTAAGACTCGTAAATGTCCGGCATTCGTCTCTCTCACTCCAACTAAGGCGTCATTAGTGTGACAAGGACAGGCTTGAAATTTGCGAACTTCGAAGTTTGTGGAGGAGTTATAAAAAGGGTTTAGTCGATAATATAAGTGAGATTCAGATCCCTTTTGTACACGTGTAAAAGGTGAGGTTTGTAAGCCTCCGTAGCGTAGTTGGTAGTGACCCTGCATACGAAGCTGGAGGTTCCGGGTTTGAATCCCGATGAGGTTTTTGTGTTCATTACAAATATTTGTTTCTTGGTCATGATTGTTTTCTATTTACCTGTGTTATTATCTTACTATAGGTATTTAGACCATTATTAGTTAGATATCTTTAGGAATTTAAGGCTCATCGGCATTTTTATATTATACCTAATATTTCTTATAGCTTAAATTGATGTGCCTATTTTGTCGTTACAAGCGTGACTTAAATTAAAGTTTTTTGGTTTCACGTCTGCAAATATTTTATATATATAAACATGGATATCTAACGCGAGTCCAAATCAATAATGCAATTGATCTAAGATGGGCACGACATAGCGCTTAATACCGCGCATATATCGGCGCAACATCTTTGACAAAATGCAAACAGAATGTACCCAATCAAGACTTTCATGGCCCAATCCCAACTATTTTTTAATAGCGGTTTAAGTTTATACCGGGTGTCCCAAGATTATGGAGCATAAAGGAAAAGCATCTTAAATATCGTAGAATATAATGAAAGAAGAGTTTATTTTATTTTGAAATGTATATAATACTGCATTCAAAAAAATTTAAAAAAATATTAAGTTTTTCTAGGCATCGATTTTTTTTTTTGTAATTTTATGATGATTAGCGTGATGTTAAAAGAGGGGGAGACATTTGTCAACGATATTTCAGGGCCGTTTTTAAAGACAATTTAGTATGGCGTCCAGCTACCATGTTTTATTTGTTCGTAGTTCCATGCTGGGTGTCCAAAAGTAAAAAAGCTCAAACACAGTCGATATAAAAGCGCTATTTCAGTCTGTCTGCAGTAAACATGTCAACTGTACCGGATGCATGTATGTTATTATTTTCGGTACACGTCACCGATAAATAACGTCAGCGAAAATTTATTTTGAAATGTACTTTCGTATCTCGGTCAATGTTGGATCGATGTAAGACCATTCTCATTTCATTACACCTACAAACAAAATGTAGCATGTCGCAGGCCATATAAAACTGCGTTTTAAAAGTGTCCCGTAAATTATTCATCATCATCATCATCATCAGCCTATGTTAGTCCACTGCTGGGGGTGCGCCAAAGTATTTATAAAATTGCAATTTAGATTATTGGAACTCCGAAAATTTTTCTTATACAATTTAACTTCATAATGATCGGTATTTAGAATAATCTTTGTTCATAATTATCATCACATAGAATTATTTATGTTCATAATATTGTTTTTCATACATATTTTTAGTACTAACTTTTATGTTTATATAATTTTTCACTATACTTATTTTATGCTATATATTCTAATGTTATAGGTATTTATTTTTATCTGTACTGGTTTTATGTATGAATTATTTTTGTTTAATTAAATATAAATCGTACTATTACTGTAAACTAGCTACCTGCACAAATCAGGTTGTGGCAGAGTAGATACTGTACTAAACGGGTTCCCTCTAAACTTTTTTTGTCCGAAACGCTTAGGACATAACAGCCTTGGTATAATCTATTTTGGCATCAACTTAATGAGACAGAAACATCACTTGGCTTAAATAACAATATTTCGAATATTATTTTGTCCGAAACTATCTTGGCATATCATTAATTACGCCGAGTGTTATAAGACAGAAATTAGATTTGCATTTTTTTTTTGGGCATGTAGCTACATGTTCGAAACTTGCCTTTTTCGTCAGGCAGAATTTGCTGTGAGGGTGAAAATTTCTGCAGTGAGCGAGCGAAGCGAGCGAACAAAACCGTCCGGGGCAGATCCGACTCGGATAGGTTAGGTTAGAAGACTAAGGCGGGAGCTTGGCTCCCGCCTTAGTCTTCGAGGTTATTTTTTTTTCAGTAATCTAGAAAGTACTCAGCTCAGTAACACAGTAAGTAACGTATAGAATATTACTACTACCTCGATTATATTGAGAGGTTGTAATTATTCCTTCTCTGTTATGCTAAAACAAACTATGCCGATACTTTTTATGCACATCCAGATTATGCCTCATCATAAATAGGAGCATCGAAATTGTGCTCGAATAATATTCGAACAACTCGAAACCTGCCACAAAGAAATATGCTAAAGTTGAGTATGCCACAACAGTTTCTGCACAAAGCCCATTATGAGTATTATGACTACATAGTTTATGTTATTCATAAAAGAATTATACTACAGCAGAGTGAACCTAATGGGAAAATGTTTATAAATAAACAATTTATTTGAAATAACTTTATGAGTATAGATTAATCTACTTGACGACTTTAGGAGGATAAAATTTCGAAATAAAAATCATTATGAACATTGTAGGTAGAAGTATAATTTTTAGTAATAAAAAAAGTATGAGAAAAAATTTTCGGAGTAATGATGATTATGAGTAAAAAACGGTATTAGTAAAAATATTCGAAGAAAAAATTGTATAAGTGCCAATATGGACCCCACTGCTGGACGTAGGCCTCTCCTATTAACTATGCGTATAGACGCATTAGGAGATAAATACCCATAATCGCCACGCTGGGCAAGCGGATTGGCGATCGCAGTAATGTGTCCACTATCCACTGGGATGACGCTGCTGCCCATCATCAATCTTCTAGAATGGTCAGTGACACTTCAATCCCTTAGTCGACTCTTCCGACACCCGCAGGAGGAGTTGGGGTGGTGACAAATGTATTCTTACTGCCGTCACCACACGGCGTAAATTATTACCGCCTTAAAAAAGGAGAAACTTCGCCATTTAAATGTTTTTTTCTGTATGTTACTAAACTTGATATCTCCGAGAATAATTATCCGATTCTCCTAGTTGTTTTGAAGTCGGTTAAAATAGTACATTACGACACAAGTGCGAGAAATAGGAAATCCGAAACCGGAGTTTTTTAAATCGACACGAGTTAAAAATTTCCTTTTTGCACGTGTCTCGTACGACGTTTTTTAGTACAGGTGGCCCTCCGAAGTTTTGTACCTGACTTAAAATGAGCCATTTCTCGCACTAGAGCCTAAAAAAGGCACCATCCGTACTAAAAATATAATTAGGTATTGTAAGTTCAAGATTTTGATATAGGCACTAAAATTTAATACACATTTTTCAATAATATTCGTATTTTTAACCGACTTTATAAAAGGAGGTTCTCCATTCGACTGTTTTTTTTGTTGTAGGTATGTTACCCGATATCTCCGAGAATCGTGAACCGATTAAAAAAAATATTTTGTGATCAAACGTATACAATCTCTAGATGGTCCCATTGGCTCCAAGTTGGGGTCTGATGATGGGATCTTAGAGAAATCGAGGGATCTCTTCAAATGTTATAGGTATATGTATGGCGCTTTTGGTAATTTCCATTCATTTACAAGAGTTTGCATTCAGAAAGTAGGATTTGATGATAGGAAACCAATGATGGAAACCACAGATGGTAGAATCTTGGAGAATCGGTTGAAGTTGGTTGCTTTTAAATTTTAAATTTGGCGATTATAGTTCCCAAATGTAAATTTTCAAAGTCTTGCTAAAGTTTTGCACCAATAGTTCTGATCACTGCTCTGACTGACGGCTCCTAAAATCGATTGTGACCAATCAAATCGAGCGAACGGTAATTGGTCAATTTTCAACGCCACTGATCTGATTGGCTATTCATTGTTTTGTAAATGGATGTTAAAGGCCGATCGCCTGCTAAATACGAGTTTAATTAGTCCCTTGCCTGTACAATATTTTGTATAATTAATTTGATGATAAGTCTACAGGGTGAAACATGAGTCATCATCATCATCAACAGCCTATGATAGTTCACTGCTGGACGTAGGCCTATTAACCATGCGTATAGACGCATTAGGAGGTAATGCTACATTTTGATATATGTTCAGTATCAAAATACGGCACTACAGTATCATCTTAAAAGATATCGCCCTCGGATTCGTAAGAAATATCATTTTTATTGAAGCTGTTAACTGCATCATAATGTTTACGACGCCATTCACAAACGTGTGTCATTCGCGAGAAAAGGATACCATGATAAATAGAAAAAGATAGTACGCATTTTTCGTTGACTTTGTAAATCGTTTATCAGTAGAAAACAAAAAATGTAATGTAAAAAAATTATGTCTGAAAAAAATTTTTTTTTTGTTTATTAGGATATCATACTAACTACCTACATACATTTTCAATACAGTTGATCAAAAAAGGTGTTTTTCTTGGCTGTTTTGCGTGCGAAAAGTTAGTTTTTGTGAACTAGTGTACTATCGTAAAACCGCATACGTTTGTCACACATTGTAAAGAGCGAGTGGCTGAGCGGTGCAGCCGCGAAAGCTGAGCTCGTGTGTTTGATTCCCACCTCGGACGTTGGTGATTTTGGTCGTTTTTTCTGTGGTATATGACATCCAATATTTATAAAAAAAATTTAATAAACTAAAAAACTTGCATTTTTTCAAAATCACGTACTAGTTGAACATAATCTTGGTTATTATCACCTACTTAAAACCGTAAACCTTAAGGTCACATTTTTAGTTAAAATTATTGATATTTATTGGTATTAACGTAAAAATATATCTGCGAAAGTGTTTCACGATATGAGTCAAAGACGTCAAATGCTATGGAGAGTCAGCCATCTTTGTTTAGATTTATTTTGTTTTCTACTTATTTGTGTGTGAAAGGACCCCGGGCCTAAAGTATGGAAAATGTGGTTTCAGTCAAATCTTCTGAAATTATGATATGTTATAGATTTCAGTGCCCTGAACAAAAAACTCTATGGGTGCTACCACGGTTTCCGGGTCCCTTTCCATGTTCTGCTCGATTTTGTACCAGATAACAAAGTAGTACTTAGTTCTACTTCGGGTCTATTTATTTAAACAATTGACATTAGTTTGAACCTTTTTTGTGATAATGATAATGCTGGTTTGTTAAAGACATAAAACGTCTACATACAATGCCGGCTGAGTTCAGCAATCGGTCACAATTAATACACACACGGGACTCGTTGAACTCAGCCGGCATGTTGTTCATAGATTCTCTAAACGAAATAGCAGATTGAATTTTTTCATCGTTGTTTTCTGGTAGGTATCCGCCGCAGTGCACGAAAAACAACAGCATTATTACATACGAAGCAATGTCCTCTATTTAAAAGTAGCACCATATTTTCTAATGTTTGAATGAGTTCATATTTTACAATGTTAAGTAGGTATATTATAGAATCACATATTTAGCTTTAAACGATAAGTCAATCACGTGCGTATGAAGTTGACATTGTAGACGTTTTATGTCTTTAACTAACCAGCATTATCACGAAAATGTTTCAAACTAATGTCAATTGTTTAAATAAATAGACCCGAAGTAGAACTAAGTGCTACTTTGTTATCTGGTACAAAATCGAGCAGAACATGGAAAGGGACCCGGAAACCGTGGTAGCACCCATAGAGTTTTTTGTTCAGGGCACTGAAATCTATAACATATCATAATTTCAGAAGATTTGACTGAAACCACATTTTCCATACTTTAGGCCCGGGGTCCTTTCAAATAAATCGTGCGTTCCAGCCTCCTCGCCATTGTACAGAGCAAAAAATTCTGTTTTAAAAAAATACAAAAAGTGGGTCGAAGACTATAATAATTGTGGCGAACATTGCCAAATTAAGGGTTAATAATGACAGGCAACTGAGATGTGCTAGCTCCCTTGATATTTCTACAGTCATCATATTATCGTCGGGGTTAGTGTATTACCGCGTAACTACCAAAGCAGATAGAGTTCAAATATCAAACAATCGACACTCAAATTGGCCTTAATTGAATTCGTTAGTTACGCGGTATTCCCCGACGATATAGGTTTAAAGACATTTTATTCTCATTTAAGATATACATCACTTCCACGAGAACTTAGTTACTACACATTACATAAAGTACATGCATTAATTAAGGTTATTGCCACCGCAAAAAAAGAAATCAGTACATGTATATCATATTTAGGGCGGGCAACACATACCTGTGATACGATGATAAAGATATAGTTATATCATCATCATCATAATTAAGGGGGCCTGGCCGCATCCTCCATTTGGCCCTGTTTTGGGCTTTCGTCTTGACTTCTTGGTACGAATAGCTACAACACCATTCCTTCATGAGCCACGCATGGTATTCTAGGCTTTCCTCTGCCTCTGACTGCCTCTATTCTCCCCTCTAAGATGGTAATGTTTATCCCACTGTGCCGGAGTATGTGGCCTGAGCATGTAGCTCTGCGGTTTTCAATGACAGAATTTATGTGTTTTTTTTCTTCTGCTATTACAAGCACTTCCTGGTTAATGATATAATCATTAGATAAATCGTATATCTGATGACTATACAATCTTGTGAATGTACCCTAAAGACCTTATTAACAACATACAGGGAACTTTTGTTAGATAATGTCGCAAATAATCGGGGACCGAAACGGGTCGTAAGGGCATTATTTATTACATATGACAGCTTTACGACACGGTGGGAAACAAGCACAGTTTATAAATATTATATATCCTTTCGTCTGACGAGGAACCAAAATCAAGTTTCTCGTGCCGATGAATGATTTGTCAGCCTCCGTAGCCTAGTTGGTAGTGACCTGCCTACGAAGCTGGAGGTTGCGGGTTCGAATCCCGGCGAGGGCATTTTTGTGTATTCATTTAACACAAATATTTGTTCCTTGGTCATGGCTGTCTATGTATTTAAGTATCTATATGTATCTATCTATATATCGTCGCCTGGTACATCACAAGCCTTAATTGAGCTTACCGTAGGACTAGGTCGATTTGTGTAAGATGTACCAAGATATTTATTTACCAGTTATTAAAAATTAAACTATAGAGTTGACGTTCAGGATCAGAAGTTTAAGGGCCTTTTTTGACAGTCACAGTCAAAAGGATAGCATCACATCATCAGCCTATCTCAGTCCACTGCTGGACGTATCCTCTTCTAATAACTATGCGTATAGACGCATTAGGAGGTAATGCCCGAAATCGCCATGCTGTGCAAACGGGTTGGCGATCGCAGTAGTGTGTCTGTACTAAGCGTTGATATACACGGTGCTGCTCGAGAGCATTCCGAAAGATTATAATGCTGAATTCCTGACCATATTTAGAGTATTTAATGTTACATAAAATTTCTTGGATTCGGCTTGGTTCCAAAGACAAATAACCTTTTTTCGAAATAAGTTTTTGACGTAACTTGTCATAACAATGCTACCACAATGTGTTCTATCATTACCACACCTTTTGCATGACAATCAAAAAATAAGAATAGACTTGACGAAAAACCTGTCCGTAAAAAAAATATAAAAAATAATAATTTTTGTCAAATTGTTTTTTTGGTGGAATTTGACATTAGGTCTCATAATATGTTTTGTTTATTTTGATGTCTAGAGTGCATAATTAAACTCTCTAGTAATGCTCGCGAGCACCGTGTATATCTGCGAACGTGTTTCACGATAACGACGTCAAAATGCAATGGAAAGTCAGCCATATTTATTTACATTTATTTTGGAACGAATAGTATACTATGATGATGATGCTGCTCATCATCAGTCTTCTAAGAACGAAAAATCATATCAACCGAAAGAAGACTGCTGAACATAGACCTCCCCAACCCCGCATCGAGCGGACTCCTGCGACCTTCACTAGGTCATCAGTCCCACCAAGCTGCGCTTTCCGGTACGTGGCCGCCACTCGAGAACCTTTCCGCCCCAACAGCCATGGTTCTACGTGCAATGTGCCCCGACCACGGCTACTTTAGTTTAGCGATTCGGATAGTCATCCAAAGTCAATTGAAGTAAAACTATTCTTTATTCGAGTAAGCATTTTCGAATAGTCTGACACAATAACAAGGAAAAAGAAAAACTACTACCGGTTCTAACCCTACACTGTCCTGAGAAGAA
This sequence comes from Thaumatotibia leucotreta, assembly GCA_025490895.1. Taxonomy (NCBI): domain Eukaryota; kingdom Metazoa; phylum Arthropoda; class Insecta; order Lepidoptera; family Tortricidae; genus Thaumatotibia; species Thaumatotibia leucotreta. The sequence continues at coordinate 10,596 of JALPQI010011141.1, read as the reverse complement.
CCAGTAAGAAACTCAGCGGGACTTGTTTTTTCAAAAAAGTATAATAACATATCTTATTAAAATAACATCATCATCAGCCTATGAAAGTCCACTGCTGGACGTAGGCCTCTCCTATTTACTATGCGAATAGACGCATTAGGAGGTAAATTCCCATAATCGCCACGCTGGGCAAGCGGATTGGCGATCGCAGTAATGTGTCCACTATGATGACGCTGCTGCCCATCGTCAATGTTTTATCAAATACCTAATGGTCAGTGACACTTCAATCCTTGTCTACTCTTACGACACCCGCAGAAGGAGGTGGGGTGGTGACAAATGTAATCCTACTGCCGTCACCACACAGTTGATAAAATAACATGCAAATAATTTATTATATAAAAAAAACAATAAATAATTAATGGAGAGGGCTATGCTGGGAGTCTCTATGTGAGATTGTATTAGAAATAAGACCATCCAAAGTAACCGATGTAGTCGAACGAATATTCAGTGACCTGCGACCCAATATAATATGGACGTCTGTCGCCAGCTCAAAAATGCCCCCAAAAACAATTGTTCGATTGTACCAAGATGGACAAGACATGTCATAGCGTGTTTCTTAACACCGCGCAAATTTCGGCGCAACATATTTGACAAATGTTTATATAATTTAGCCAAACAAAACTTTGATGGACCAATCACAACTATTTCTAAATGGCGGTTTAAATTGTTATAGGTTGACATTGAAATTAATTGCCGTGATGCATTGAAGAGAGGGTGACACTTGTCAACTAAAATTGAGGACCGTTTTTGAAAGGCAATTTAGTATGGCGTGCGGCTTTGATGTTTTATTTGTTCGTAGTCAGTGACATAACTCAAACCCTTAGTCGACTCTTCCGACACCTACGAAAATGCTCAAATACATTTTAGTATATGAATAAAATGTACAATTAACGCCGGCAGTAACTCAACTTTACCTGTATTGGACAACTTTACTCATGAAATTAGAATAATAGGTTACCAGTAAACGTATTTGAATAAATATCGCGAAAACTTTTCTCCGACGGCTTCGGAAAGTTATTTAATCAACATACCGGAGGAGTCAAAGAGACACACAATTTTACATCGAAATGAGAAAATGTGTCCGAATTTATGGTAGTGATGTAGATTCGAGCTTTATGAGTTGAGGTTTTAACTCAGATAGATTAATAGTTTATTACAACAGAGGCCGGGAAAATGAGTATTTCCGGCCAAGTTGGTATATTTGGTATATTTATATGGTCGGGTTTGGCCGTTTTCATGCCGAGGCATATAAATTTAGTGCTTTTCTCAACCATACAAAGAAATACAAAAAATAAAAATATAATGACAATGTTGTCGAAATTAAAAAAAAGCACTACTACTTTGCAGGCCTTGGCCAGAAAAGTGTTATTTTATTTTACGCTTACCGACCGTGATGCATACAATGTTTTTCATCACACTTGCGAGTAAAAAAAAATAAATGAAAAACATTGTATAGTTGTATACATCACGGTCGGTAAGCGGAATACAAACTCGAGTCATTAAAAGCTCTCCGCCTATGGCAGCAGGCCGTTAACACTCTCGTTTTTATTATCGTATTTACCTCCCTAGATGCACAATGTACTATAACTCAGATTAATAATTTTTTGCTGGTGGTAGGACCTCGTGCAGGGTCCGCCCGGATACGTAGCTACCACCGTCTTACCCGTTAACCTGCCGCTAAATAGCAGTGTTTGCACTGCTGTGTTTCAGTTTAGGGGTAAGATAGCCAGTGTAATTACTGGCATAGAGGCAATCCATCTAAATCCTCAGGGTAGGCAGCGCATAGGCGATTTTTTGGTCACTATGTCCATGGGTCTCAGTTCCTGCTTTCCATCAGGACAGGTGGGCTGAGAGCTCAGTTGTGTACCTTCGTTACGTAAAAAAATATTGATGTGGCGTAGACAGTGCATTAACTTAGTTATTAAAGCCCGGACGAAAGGAGCAAAGTTACACTTTTCACTAGTGCTTAATTTTATCGACACCTTTATGATCAATTTTGGAATTTATTGATCAAGCTTACTATCTTTCCTTAGTAGTTCTACTTCTTTTCCAGTTATGAAAAGGTTTGAGATTTTTAAAGTTGAAATGCCAACGTTGTTATACAACACTTCTCACATGTATGTATTGTGAATAACTTCGATGTAACAACTTCAGATGTAAAAGTTATCTTAACAAGTGCACTTTCAAATTTTAAACTAAATTCAATCTGGGTTATAGGCACTGGTCTCACCGCGAGCTACTAAGCTATGAACTCTGGGCTATAAACATGAATAAAAGATACGCACTCCCATGTAAAAAAAAGAGACACGGCGATACTCGCCCGGTGGTGATAGCTGATAGCTGGTAGCTGAAAACCAGTGCCTTAGGCATTAATTTTGGCTCATTTGTATGAATATTGGTATGTTTTGTACTGTAGTGTATTCTGGTCATTTTTCCGCATCAAACGTCCTATTTTGCGTGGTCTCAACGCTGGTCCAGTACTTACTTGTTGGGGACTTCACATACAACCATGAATTTCATCGCAGATGCCTCACGATGTTTTCCTTCACCGTAAAGCACGTAATATTGATATGGATGCAAATAATCCTTGAATTAATGTGAGTTCTTTTTCGCGATTTCTTTGTTGTCTCCATATAGAAAGTTCCTCAACGTGACTAGTATATACCCAGTTCACTCTTGCTCTGGGTCGTGAACCAGATGTCACCCTGTATATGGCAAACTAACCACCAGGGACCGAAACCAGTATTTTTGCAAAAAGAACGGTACTTTTTTCGTTCATTTTCGTTCTTCGGTATATAAATTCTAAGTTAATGGAGGGGTTTACCGGTGGTTGCTAAGACCGAGTGGCCGAGGGGTACAGGCATCAGCCGCGAAAGCTGAGTACGTGGGTTCGATCCCTATCTCGGACGTTAGGTAATCTTGGTCGTTTTTCTTTGGTATATGACATCTAATAATTTAATGGAGTAATTTAAAAATATGATGTTATCATCATCATCACGTCAGCCGAAAGACGTCCACTGCTGAACATAGGCCTGTAAAGATTGCCACAATGACTGGTCCTGTGCCACCCGCATCCAGCGGACTCCTGCGATGTTATAAATTACATATTGAGTAGTACATGTAGTATAAAACATTTTAAAATACTGGGCTATTTCGAGGTTTATGTAAAATAACGGCAATCAAACATTCATACAGGTGAAATTAAATCTTATAGTAAAACCACCGCCAGGTTTAAATATTAACGTATACCCAACACTACTCGTTTTGTAAGCTAAATTGTGAAAATTTTACAACGATTAAATGAAACCTGCTACGCTTTTTGTCAAAAGAGTCATTCTGAACGTATGAATGTTTTAAAATGTTTAAACATTTTGCAATATCAAAGCGAAATCTCATTCTAGAGTTAAGCTGTATGCATTTCAAATAAGACGACGATTCTCATGTATCAAAGGGATTATATATATTTAAATTGAATGTATACGTACGACAGATTACTGTATATTATTTATTCACATTGCAATATTCAGTCTTTTCAGTCTTTTTGGTTTAATTGAAAAAATAATTATCATGCGACACGCTTACACAAATCGACGTAGTCCTACATTAAGCTAAAAGACTGAGCCACACCAAATGCGTATGCAGCACGTGCACGTGCGCGCGGCGTTGCGTTGTAGCGTATGTAAATGTCATATTAGATAGCATACAGCTTGCGTGGCGTGCACGTACGCGTGACCAGCAAGCGGTGGAACACTAAGCATAGCCCGACATGCTCTACGCCGGTTTTTTTGTGTTTTGGCTGTCATTCATCCAGGGACCGGTACCGGTATTTTAGGAAAACCTCGAAATAGCCCAATATTTGATAATATTTAATACTCTTTATGTACTACTCAATATCCTATGTAATAGTTTTAAAGTAGTCCATTAAATTACAATTTATATACCGAAGAACAAAGAAGAACGAAAACGGCCTTTACATCTCTAGTAGGTATACATGTACATAGACTAATTACAAATAAATTTAATTTAAAAAGCATAACTATACTAAAACTAGATAAAATCTAAAATAATTGGGAAAATACAGTTGTCTCGACGCCGAAAGGAACGAAATTATATTCGGCGCCGAGACAACTGCCGAGGCAACCTTTGGTCCGTGGGGTCCTAGCGCTCTGAGTCTCTTCAAAGACCTATCGAAGAGACTCAGAGACGCCACGGGAGACCCAAGAGCTGGCAGCTTCCTCGCTCAACGCATTAGCTTGGCAATCCAGCGAGGAAATGCTGCCAGCGTCCTGGGTACCATGCCGCAGGGGCCTGTTTTAGATTTATTTTAGATTTTAATTAGTTTTATTTTACATTTTATACATAGATGCTTAATAATATTGTGAACTTGTACAATAATCATTATTTTTGTTTATTATTATTACATTTTTATAGATATCTTTTTAAAGAAACATAAATATAGGATCATATCTATAAAAATGTATATATTTTTTTGTAAGTAATAAATTCGTTCATGCATGTTATTTTAATAAGATGTAGTATTATACTGTTTTGAAAAAATAAGTCCACCTGAGTTTCTTACTGGTTCTTCTCGGGAACGGTGTAGGGTTTGAACCAGTAGTAGATTTTTTTCTCTCTCTGGATGATGTCAGACGATTCGAAAATCCTTATTAATAAGCTTATTTGAATAAAAAACCGTTATTTTGTATGGAGAAAATAACGGTTCCGCCTGCAGTTATCGATGAAGAAGCCTCATAGAGCTCACAGACCCGTGGCTTTAGTCGATTGGTACCGGAGACTGGAACCGGTATTTTACAAAAACCTCGACATAGCCCAATATTTTAAAATGTTTTATACTCTTACAAATCATAGTATAAAAACAATATCATAGTTTTAAATTACTCCATTAAAATACAATTTATATGCCGAAGAACGAAAAAAGAACCGTTATTTTTGTATGGAGAAAATAACGGTTTATTATAGAGGTCACAAGCCCGTGGAGTCGATTGGTCCGAGATCCCATCAGGTCTCCCGAGGAAGTGAGTGACATAACAGACAGACCACAATAGACAATTAAACCCAGCAGCTGGCAAGCGATGTCGTCTAAAGCTAAATATAAAATCGACGCGTACGCAAGACCGCGCAACGCGAAAACGACGCAAGCGCCATCTATTTAGCATGAAAATGTTACGTTTTGTAAGTGGGGCAGCTATTTTGGGAGCTCTATGGGCGAGCGAGGTATACGTATTACGTATTTATTTGCATTTTAATACTATTTGTGCTCAAAAAGAGTTTTAATTGCTTAAATAAATATGTGTAATTAGTAAACGCATTTGGTTGTAGAATTTGGTATACACAGAGTGTCTCAATGCTACGAGACATAAAGGAAAGCCCTAATACAAAGGGTATTTTGCTGAATTAAGACTTTTTCTTGATTATAATGGTTACTAATTCGGAATTCACAGAATTTCTATAAATGAGCTGCCTCGTCTGGGATTCAAACCCACTCAAATATGAAATAATAGACATCTCCTGTTTTTTATGGTATAATCCCGAGTTATACCATAAAAACAGGAGTTTTCACCTTGTTATTTAATTCGGACAAGTTTGGACTTGTTCTACTCAGGATCACGAGCTCTTTCGGTTCTAATAGGAGAAAAAAATATCCCAAAATGTTTTTTCCATTACGATACCGTTTTTTCATAGATGTTCAAAGGCGGTAGCGTAATGGAAGGAATGAAAACTGTATGAAAATATTGGGACATATTTTTTCTCTATTTTAAAGGCCAAGCTTTACCGGATGTGTGTGCAGCACGAGTGCGTGGCGTGCGCTTTGTAACGTATGTAAATGTCATATTAGATGGCATACCGCTTGCGTGACGTGCACGTACGCGGGACGTGTAAGCGGTGTGCTATCTACTATGACATTCACATACGCTACAACACACACATAGACGTGCTGCATACGCATGCGATGTGGCTCAGCCTTAAGTCACTCTTAAGTTACACTCTAGGAATTGAAAAGTATCAATTGAGTTTTGTAGGTAATGTAATAAAAACGGAACATAAAATAATTACATTGGAAATGAAAAGTATATTTTTTAGACTCATTTTAAAATTAAATAAGGTCTCCAAACTTTGTATTCACGTAATAAAATATTCCGAACAATGTGTTTAATAATTTAGGAAGTTTGCATACCTATTGAGAATCTGAAAAATCGTGCCGTGAAAAAAGGATGATTGTGAGATTAAAATGTAATGGGTGTTTTCGATGAAACATTTACCTTTTGCTTTTATATCGAAAAATAAGAATTGGGGTTAATTTCAATCAGAATCAAAGGTGGAGTGAATTGAAAACGAAAATGTATTTTCTCAAACATGCAATGAAATATTGTCTTTACGTTCCTAATAAACTCGGAAGTATCGCTTTTAGGGCGCAGTAACTCACTGGGATGGAAATGGAATTTCATAACACTTTTCCGGCCTAGGCCTGCAAAGTAACTTTTTTTTAAATTTCGATAACATTTTCGTTAAGTATATATTTGTATTTCTTTGTATGTTTGAAAAAAGCACTATACATGCCTCGTCGTGAAAACGGATTCCCGGCCTCGTTACCTATCCGGTATATACCAACTTGTCCGGAAACTCTCATTTTCCCGGCCTCTGATGTAATGTACTATTTCAGTACAGATGGCGCTTTTTTTACGAGAAGTGGTTTATTTTACGCCAGGTCGAAATCTTCGGAGGGCCATGTACTGAAAAACGTCGTACGATACACGTGCGAAAAGGAAACTCGTAACACGTTTCAATTTAAAAACTCTTTGGTCGTGCTTTAATTGATCACCATTCGTTTCGGACTTCATTTTTTCGCGCTTGAAATGAAATGAATTGCAACGCCGATTTTCAGTGAGGCCCGAGGTCACTTGTATCGTAATGTACTATATTGTATAGGTTTGTAGGAATTAGGGCATTTCTATTACGGCTGTCCAAGAATATTTTTATTGGAAAAAATCCACGATATTTCCACTACGTACAAACAGCAACACTCCTAACTGACCATTAAAGACAGAGCAGAGAGAAAATGAAAGAGATAAATATATTTATATTATGTCAACTTCAAATTAAATAATACACGGGAATGTTGATTGACGCAACTTGGTCGAATAATACAAATCGGGTTCCGAAATCATATGAGACTGGTATCACGACTTCTGCCGAACTCTGCTGACCAATGGAGCGGGCCTTGCTACGGTTAACCAATGATCGCTCGCGGTTTCTTCAGAAGGTGACATTACCATGGTTACGTAATAACAAAAACGTTTAACCAATGATTGATGACTGATTTTCCGGAAGCTGACGTTACTATAGTTACGTTATATATAACATCCGCTTTAGTCCTGGAGACGTCAATCTAACTTCAGAGCCGGTAATTTGACTGCTAAGCTGCTATGTAGAAATTTTCGTTCATTTTCTTTTCAACGGCTGTCACTGTCAGATATTTTTTCAAAGTTAGAATTTCAGCCAGAAACTATCAAGTCTCTATTAAACATTTGTATGGCTACTGACAGATTAAAGGTCGACTGTCCTATAAAGGTAGACTGTCCAACGTCTATCTACCCTACTTCCACAAAGGTTACATAAGTATTCAACTAACGTCAACTAAGAGATGTGACGAATGATAATAAAGACAGCAATAGCATTTGTCTCTGTCAATGGAAAAAATAATTTAAAATTGCCCGATAACATGGCTATTTGTAAAAATATCTTGACTTGAAAAATACCTCGCCAATTAATGTTAGATAAATCATGGCAAGCTGTGTGGTGACGGCAATAAGAATACAATTTGTCACCACCCCAACTCCTCCTGCGGGTGTCGTAAGAGTCGACTAAGGGATTGAAGTGTCAGTGACCATTATTTGATCAAATATTGATGATGGGCAGCAGCGTCATCACAGTGGACACATTACTGCGATCCCCAATCCGCTTGCTCAGCGTGGCGATTATGGTTTATGATTAAATACCTAATGCGTCTATACGCGTAGTTAATAGGAGAGGACGTCCTATGTCCAGCAGTGGACTATCATAGGCTGATGATGATGATGATGAAATCATGGCATTCGATTTGAAGAAAACATACTTTTTTTATATGGTTTTTATTTTTTGTTACATTAATGAATAAATTCTTGTTGACCTCGTAAAAATGTTAATAAATTACTAAACGGTTTCAGACAAATCTATGAAGAACTGTCGTTATCCAGTTTCCACTAGGAACAACGACATCTAGCGTCTAATAAGGGCCGATAGCTAATTCTTAATTTTCGTAGACGAAGGAATCTTTATAATTATGTCAACTAGTTTTCAAATACTGAAATTTTGACGCAACAAAGATGACATATCATCGGGGACCATCGGAAATGTCGCGATCGTGCCTACTAACGAAAAATACCGAACCCATAATATTACACGACCAAATTGCATCCTTTGCCAAGTGGCTCAACATTCCTATGTAACTGACATGTGATTCTCTTTCATGCAATATTTCCAATTTCTGAAGTGTATACCTAGCTGTGTAGCTGTTTGTACATATTTAGACTACCCGAGCCATTTCCATTTTTACTGAAAATATATTATACTATAGTACATTACATCAGAGACCGGGAAAATGAGGGTTTCCGGCCAAGTTGTTAGTTGGTATATGGTATAGGTAACGAGGCCGGGAATCCGTTTTCACGCCGAGGCATGTACAAAAAATATACAAAAAAAATGTTTAAATTAAAAAAAAAACTACTTTGCAGGCCTAGGCCTGAAAAGTGTTATGAAATTACATTTCCATCCCAGTGAGTTACTGCGCCCTAAAAGCGATACTTCCGAGTCTATTTCAAGGAACGCAAAGACAATATTTCATTGCATGTTTGAGAAAAATGTTTTTTCATTTGATTACACGTTTTGTATACAAAATTCAATAGAGTAACAAAACGAATAGGAATACACACAAAATATAGTACGGAATTTCGGGGCACATTGTCAGGTGTAGGATTGAAAGAACTCGTCAATTTGAGTGGAAATAATAACACAATGTCGTAACAGATGTGCTTACCATAGAAAAAATCAATTGCGAAAGATTCTAGTTTTCACGGGATTCGTACCTCTGGATTGCCGGTCCAACGTGACCAATTACACCAGACGACCTTCCGTGAATTACAGCGAATTTAGTCAATGGTATTGTGAAACTAAACACTAGCGAAATCTGTACTCAAAAATAAAAACTAAAATATAAAATGCAAGTTGAGGATAAAACCGTTCATGCTATGCTGCTTATAAAAAAATACATGTAACACACACACATTTTATTCACAATACTATATATTCCAATTTGTCTTGAAATATGAAGAATATTTATATTGTAATTTGACTGTAGGAAGGCTCGTGGATATTATAATACTGAAATAAATATTACAGTTTCAGCCAGTGCAAGCGCGATAGAATTTATTACGTCTCGAGTAAAACCTACATCATACATACATCATACATCATAATATATAATAATCCATAAGTCCACTGCATGACATAGGCCTCTCCTATTAACTATGCGTAGAGACGCATTAGGAGGTAAATGCCCATAACCGCCACGCTGGGCAAGCGGATTGGCGATCGCAGTAATGTGTCCACTAAGATGACGCTGCTGCCCGTTATCAATATTTTATCAAATAATGGTGAGTGACACTTCAATCCCTTAGTCGACTCTTACGACAACCGCAGCAGGAGTTGGGGTGGTGACAAATGTATTGTTACTGCCGTCACCACACGGCCAAATAACGGTCTAACGTATCCTTTACTTTCCAACTCATGTTTCGGCTACTACACACCCATTCGGTCTGGCTCTGCCTTTAGAATCAATCGATAGTCATTTTTCTTTACCGTGAAACTAATATAGATATAGCGAACCTGAAAATCACGCTACTCTATTCATATATTATTTTTAGCCGACATCGTGTAAGAGTGTTGTGGGCCGTGCATTTTAAAATTAGCCAATACAATAATTAGGTATAAATAAGTTGCTTACGACCTTGGTCGAAACTTTGGAGCTTCGCGTTCTTCGTTCGAAAGATAAGGCTATAACAATATTGTTTCTGTAAAGGTGCAAGACCAAACGAGCATTCTACGAAATTCGGTTAAACAAAACGTGATTCCTCGAAATTCGTTGATTTCGTAGAGTGAGGGATAGAATGAGCGAATGCTCGTTTGGTCTAAATGCACCTTTACATCAAACCTAGCCAACTTGCCATTCTGCAATCGTATACGATAAACGATAAGTCACGTGACCATAATTAATGTCACGAGACTTTTCATTCGAATCTGTCATTCTCATACATTCATTACTTATCGTTTATCGTATACGATTGCAGATAGGCATTTTGGCTAGGTATTAAAAACAATGACTATTTTAATTTTAATAGAGATTATAATAAGTAAGCCATTATATCCTGTAAGCATTTTGGAATATGGCGGATAGTTTGATATTCATGGCATATAAACGTAATAGAGAGTAATTACATGATA
>JALPQI010011140.1:0-34413 GCA_025490895.1 Thaumatotibia leucotreta | reverse complement strand
AGGTCGGTGTTGCTAAGTCCGGCATATTTAATTTGTAAGGAAAGTCCGTCATATACATATGCGTCTTATATTGTTGAGTTAGCGGTGGAAATCAGTTGGTAGACGGACTTTCCTGATAGACGGTCTTACCCGCATTGACCTTACATAGTAAAATCTGGGATAAAAGGGATTTACGCCAATTGTCCGGGGTTTTTGAGTCATTGTCCTGGTTTTACGAATTTCTAGATGGCAGCTCTACATGTAGGTAACAGTAGCAGTATAAGTACCGCGCAATGTTAAATGGATACGGGTCTATGAATTAACCTCTCGATAATTCTTTTGTTAGGTTTGAGGCGTAAAAAAGCAAAATACGGTAGTGATTTCAAGAAGAGATTTGATTTGAAGATAGGAGTTTCATTAACAATAATTACTTACTTCTTACTTACCTATTAGCTAGCTTTCTATTGTTCCTATCCTATAGCACCGACTAACCCCTACGGGGTTTTCTGTGTCTCGTAACTCTTCCTATGACGCTTTCCCATTTCACTGGGTTAGTGCAATACCGTGTAACTAGTACTGGTAAATTACCTACTGCGTATCTATCAAAAATCAACTTTACAGGTAAGTAATTGAACTGCGTAATATATTCTAATAATGATTATCTGATAGGTATACGGAATATCTTAATTTGGCTATATTTGTTTGATACGCGGGATTAACTATGCCAGTTACGCGGATTTGCCCTATGGGTGTAGTGTAGATAGTCAATATTTAGATACAAGTGCGAGTTACGCGACGCCTAATGGCCCGGCCTCGACATTGGTCTAAGGCGACCGGCTTAGCGGAAAACCATACGTGCGAGAGGGAGTTCCCATAAGGGCATCTCGCTCCAACTCATGGATTCGCTCGCCGCCGGTCGCCTTATGCCCCGGCCACGACATTGGTCTAAGGCGACCAGCGGCGAGCGAATCCATGAGTTGGAGCGGGATGCCGATATGGGTACGAGAGGGAGCACCATACGTTTTCCGCTAAGCCGGTCGCCTTAGACCGATGTCGTGGCCGCGGCGTTAGACCAATGTCGTGGGCGGGTCTTAAGTGTTATTTGTGTTCAGCAATGTTAGGCATCCTTCGAAGCCATGTCCGGCTTTTAGCCATAATGGCCATGGTAACCCTGAAGGCGCTTGGCACCTCGTGATTTAGATTGGGTTAAATACGGAATCGCATTAGTAGATCCTGGTAGAGGCCACCTGTTGCGACACGATGATTTCATCAAGACCATCATAGAGGGAAAAGTAGAAAGCAGAAGGAAGAGTGGCAGGCAAAGATTAGCATACATGTGCCAACTGAAAGAGAAAGTAGAAGTCGTGTCGTATCAGGATCTTGAAGAAAAGGCTTTGGACAGGGAATCATGGAAGCTGCTTCACCGACAAGAGCGCAGCTCTTAAATTTATGATGATGAGATCCTGGTAGCTATTGACTCTATTAATAAGGTCGCCACTTGCGCGATTATGACATATTTAGGTATAATCAATGTAATAAATTGTATTGAGGATGTGGGTCGACGGCTGAAGGATAGGGGCGATCCTCGTTCCGGATCGTACCTGGTCCAACAGATTTCGTTGGCCATTCAACGCGGCAACGCGGCCGGTGTTATGGGGACTTTTGGGCCGGGTACGGTTCGGGATGATTTCTTCAGCTAAGTCCTGTTGTGTTAGCATGTAGATAATATGATGAAGCTGGTTGCGGATCCCATCATTGGTGTGTAAGAGACGAAGCCTGTTGCTGATTTATTTTGCGTTTGTTGCCCTCTGACGAAGCCTGTGTTGCAGATATGTTTCCGATGTTTATAATGGCTAATAAATAAATATAAGTTAAAAAAATATAATAATATGTAGGTACCTAATCAAAATCATACTCCAAAAATGAAATCAGCGGATGTAAAGGTCGGTAGGTAATTATGATATTTTAGATAATCTATACGAAATTACGAATCATGAGGTTGACATTGTACGACCTCGGTGATAACGATCGACGAAATTGGTTATTCAAATTAACCCAATTGTTGTCATTGTCATACTCGCCTGTTACTAAGCGTTGTCGTCAAATGTTGACCTCGCTTATATCTGATATTAGAAATAGGTAGTGTGGCAAGCAATCTGTACAAGGTGCGCACGAGGAAAGGGAAAAATTCTAACAGCATATTCCTGAGACTAAAAGAAGCAAAAAATGTTAAATGAGTTTTGGTCAAATCTGCAAAAAAAAAAATGTTTTTTTTTTTGATGTTTTGAATGCCTGAATACACAAAAAAAGAATTTTATTAATCAATCTATCGCAAAAATGCACTTCAAAGTCTTTTTTTACATTTTCTGGGTAATTTAATATAATTTTGTTCATTTGATGTCTGTCTATTAAGTGTGACAAGACTAAGACAACATGGTGACAAAATCGTTTCCTAAAATGCGTTTATCATGGCGTAGCGGTCTAAAACGGTTTTAAGAAAAAATCCAATTTTCCCTAAAAAAGGACTGAATCCAGAAAATTTCATATGACATTTTTAACTTCAAATTTGATCAGAAATCCGCTTTTGAATTTCTTCCCTTTTCTCATGGGCACATTGTATAGTGTAAAGACTACAATACTCGGCCGCTATGAAGTCAACCTGACAGCTGTCAGTTCAATACATCTATTTTTCCTAGCCTGTATTGGTGGGACACCAGTCCCACTTCTGGGCAAACGTATCTCCCCTGGGTCTTCATGACTCCTGATTCTGTGCTTCCTTCGGCCAGTTGTCAAGGAATGAGTTTAAATCGTCCCGCTATCTCCGTTTGGGCCTGCCAAGTCCACGTTGCCAAGGCCCGATTTAAGGGGGGGGCAACCGGGACTATAGCCCCAGGGCCTCCACGAAAGAGGGTCCCCCACCACAAAACAGAAAAAACAGTTATTTTTTGTTCTGTGGCCCCCACAATAGAGATTTCGAAAAAAAAAATTTCACATTCATTCAAATTACCCAACTAGTAAACACTAGTAAAAAAATTTTAACGCTGTTTTGAGAACTTGACTGAAATAATTGTCTACTTTATTTGGAAAATAGTTGGAGGCCAGGGGGCCTCCACTCCTTTGTTGTTACTCGTTGTTACGTTGATATTCCGGCACCCACTTTGTGGCTATTTCAGTCCACCTATGCATGCCACCACGCACCACGGGAGCACCACTGGATGCACGTGGCCACCCCAGTCCCACTTGAGCCTAGCGGTTTTTTTGCCAACGTCAACAATGCGTGTTTTGGAGCGCAGTGTGGTGTTCTGGATGCGGGCAGTCCATTTAACACCCCCGCTCCATAGCGCGCTGTCAAATCTTCAGCTTAAGGTGCGTTCAAACTAAAAGAGCATTCGCTGTTATAACCTTATAACCTCCCACTCTACGAAATTCGATCGGTACACAAAACGTGATTGGTTGATTTCGTAGAACGGGCGCTAGAACAGCGATTGCTCTTTTGGTTTAAACGCATCTGTAGACTTCTGAATCTCGGCGAGCACTCAAACCTGGGCATCATAGGTTAGGACAAGCAAAATACACCATGTCCATGAGTTTTCGCTTGAGTGACAATGGAAGGTTACCCTTCATCACCTCTTCCTTGGACACTGGACATGAACACCTACAACACCATAACTGCGTTTTCAGAGTTTCAGATGGAAGAACGCTCTTTTCTTGAAGGTTTTAATGTCGTACAATACAATACTGACCGATGACCGGTGGGGTCGGCGTGTTCTCGAGTGGCGACCACGCACTGGACGGCGCAGCGTGGGAAGGCCCCCCACAAGATGGAGCGACGACCTGGTAAAGGTTGCGGGTGTCCAATGGATGCGGACAGCTCACGACCGATCTTTGTGGAGCTCTCTGGGGGAGGCCAGCAGTGGACGTCAATTGGCTGATGATGATGATGATGAACACAATACTCTTTATTGCATACCTCGTTAAAAATAAACAAAAAAAGACGAATCTTAAAGCTAGAGGTAACACAACAGGCGGTCTTATCGCTAAAGAGTGGCGATCTCATCCAGACAACATTTGGGCAATGAACGGTCGTATTATAATACCTATGTTTAACTCTAGATTGCTTGCCGTCTCTGTCATGTGGAAAAATCAAATATTAGGGATCGGTTTGGAGGATTCGGATAGAGGCAGTCTTCATGTAAATAAAAAAAAATACACTATAAATAAAAAAAACTACGGAACCCTTAAAAACGATTTGTTATATGGAACCAAATTTTCGGCTACCTATAGTGACTAGGTAGGTATCTTCCCAACAGTTGTTGAATCAAATTAAGTTTAAAATTAAATATCATAAAATAATATAGATTCACGAGCGCAGTAGTTTGGTAAAATATTTTTCATAATTTATTTTAAACCTAACCGTGCTTTATTATGTCGAAAAAAGCATCCTTCATCTAGTAGGTACATACATAGATCTACAGCGAACTTCGTAAATACCGGAAACATCTCTCTCTCTGTCTCTCTCGTCTCTGTCACTCTAACAAAGGCGTTATCGGTGTGACAAAGACAGGTGACCAAAATTTACGATTTTCTTAGATCGCGGTACGGCTACAGGGAATTATAACGGCTATACAGGGCGTCCCACGGCGATGCCACATGGAGGGAAAGTACCTTAAATATCATAGATAGAGTATTTTGCTGAAAGAAGAGTTTATTTTATTTTTAAGACTTAGTAAAATTGCATTCAATTTTTTTTAAATGTATGGAAAAAAAATATCGCGACTTCGGAGAAAAAATACCTTAATTATTGAAAATGAACATCTTAAAAATAAAATAAAGTCTTCTTTCAGCAATATATTACGCTATCTATGATATTTAAGGTACTTTCCCTCCATGTGGTATCGCCGTGGGACGCCCTGTATAGGAGTAGCCGTACCATGAGCTGGCGCTACATTATTAACGCGCGTTTACTTTCTATCTGGCTCGCTCTCACAAACAGATATAAAGTAAACGTGCGGGATAGATAGAAAATAAACGCGCTTTAATAACGAAGCGGCAGCTCATGGTAGGGTTAAGGTCAATATGGGTAAGACCATCTATCAGGAAAGTCCGTCTACCTACTGATTTCCACCCCAAACTCAACAGTATAAGACGCAAATGACGGACTTTCCTTCAAAATAAAATACTTACCCAAGGACTTACCCACACTGACCTTATGGACTACCCGCTACACCGCACCACGGTATACCTTCCTGCAGCGAAGCAAAAGCGTTATGGCGCGGGATCGAGAACATTCTACCGCAAAAAACGCAACGAATTAGAATCCACCACCTACCGAGTTCCCGAATCTCTCTCTCTCTTGTAAATGCGTACGTAAGAGTGACAGGGAGGCAACACGTCAATCGTGGTTCGCGGTAGCTCTGACCCCGGGACCAACGGATAAACGGTACCATCAGAAACTGGAAGAGTCAAGACTGAAGACACTGATGCCGCGACCATAACATTGGTATACGGCCCGGCCACAACATTGGTCTAAGGCGACCAGCGGCGCGGCGAGCGAATCCATGAGTTGGAGCGGGATGCCGATATGGGTACGAGAGGGAGCACCATACGTTTTCCGCTAAGCCGGTCGCCTTACGCCGCGGCCACGACATTGGTCTAAGGCGACCGGCTTAGCGGAAAACGTACGGTGCTCCTTCTCGTACCCATAATCGGCATCCCGCTCCAACTCATGGATTCGCTCGCCGCTGGTCGCCTCGCCGTCGTGACCGGGCCGTTAGACCAATGTCGTGGCCGGGCCATGAGGTTTCCTATCTATCTCTCGTCGATTGCTGGCAATGCTGGCTATTTACACTGGTGGCAAGTAAATTTTGTAGGAGTTCATTCGCCCGCGAAAAAAATATTCGCTATTCGCTGCTCGTTCATCGCCATTGTTGACGAGTAGGTAGCTGTACCATGATTAGTATGTGACTTAAAACCGAATATTTACCATGTAAATTGAAATTATTTTATACCCGATATTTCGGGACTGATGCAAATGCCATCATCACGGAGTGCTGTGTTAAGGTGCATTTAGACCAAACGAGCATTCGCTCATTCTATCCCCACTCTACGAAATTCGTTCGTTACACAAAACGTGATTCGTCGAAATTCGTTGATTTCGTAGAGAAGGGGATAGAATGAGTGATGAGCTCATTTGTTCTAAACACACCTTCACTCCGTGATGATATTTGCAACAGTGCCAAAATATTGGGTGCTGGATAATTGCAATTTACATGGTAAATTATCCCAGGATATTTGGCGGACATCCCGTTTTTTCCCGGGACTTTACTTTGTTCACTGACTTTCCGCATATAAAGGTCTAAACCCACTAAACTGTACCATACTATGACCGTAGCATGAATGTATCAGGGAAAAAACTATTCTTTGTATTTATAAGTATAAGACTATGCCCAGTATGCCCAGGACGTTCCGGCGCCAGCCAACACCGTCTCATACTTTTCAATACAAAAAATGTTTTTTTGTCTGATACGTACATGCTACGCCATGGTATGGTACGGTCTAATGGGTTTAGACCTTAAAAAGTGTCCAAGTTTTCCATGGACGTATTTTTAAAACACCCCTGGACAGCGCCCGGACGGCCTCCAAAGTTCCAAATTAGGATAAATCCGGGAAAAACCCTTTGATATTTAGTGCGGGATAAAAATAAACCCTACCCTACTACCGACTTACCCTACTCCGCATCTTATCCGTTTAAATATTTGTGAAAAATCAGATGAAAAATATATGAAATGAGACCCAAAACAAATCAATCAAAGGAGCTATCGCTACAGTCATATAGAATTTCCGATGTTATAGGCACTAGCATAATTAAAAACTTATTAATTCGTGAGAAATATTGTTATTGCTGGTGGTAATTCACGTTTATAGTTCTAGTTTTTCAGCTTATTTTTAAATTTTATTACTTCTCCATTTTCACACGACACGACTTATAATCTTCGGAATTACGGAAAAACGTAATTTTATATACTTAACTCAATCCATTATGGCGAGCCTTAACCGGTGAAGCAATTATCAGCTCGACAGGAGCTTTAATTAAAAAGTTAAAGTTACAGCAATTTTCGATGAACGATAAACATTTATTGCCACAGCCTATAATAATATAAAAAATATATCAACTACACGTAAATGGCACGTTTGCGTGTTAAATAATTCTTGAGTTGCCTTCATAAAACCTTGCAATGAAACCTTAATTACGTTTATACAAAACAACCAACAAATCCAACTTAAGGCCGCCGTTTTATTCAGCACGAGTATCGACGGACCGGGCGACCTATACATAGCCACCTGGACGGTCACATAGAAAAACACCTTAATAACACAAAGTCTTAACACTTTCTATTCTCCTAATAACAACCCTACGCCCAACACGTAAAGTACACATTCCGAAGCGTCCCTAAAGAATAGAACTCTGTCGCCCCAAGCGCTCGTCAGTATTCTGTTAGTATACAATAAATATTCGGCGCCAGTTGTGCCAGAACACACATATACATAGAAAAGCAACGTTGTGGCCTGCCAAGAGCGGCAACAGCGCGCGGCTTGACGACGGATTCCAAGCTTGCTTGAAATTGAAGGGAAGATTGATATAGTTCTATTACAGATCTACTAATATCAAATGAACCCTCGGTCACTTACGATAGGGTTGATTTTGTTATTGAGTATTTTTTGTAGTGACTATGTCGAATTCAGTGTTTTATAACGCCGCCGAGGGTAGCGGGACGCGTGGCGGTCTGCGTTGTAGGACGCATTGTGTTCGTTTTTTGAACGCGATAGAATCGATGTCAGTTGGCAGATTTTTTATTGTACCGTTTTTTGGCCTTGATAACTACTAGCGAGCCATTGTATTAACTGGAGCACAGTACACGTTTTTGCAATTGCAATGCTCTGAATATTTCGAATCTCGTTTCTGATAAGTGGCATTACTGAAATAATTATGCTTAAAACATCTGCTGTGGCTTGGGTGGGAACGCTATGGTATTCTTTTTCCCAGGTTTTAAATCTACTTAAATTATTTTTAGCTTCCATGCTTGTGTCATGGTTTCATCCATCACTATCCGCAAAATGAAGCCATTTCAAATTTTCAACATTCTCTCAATTTTGACAATGAAATATTGAACCTAACTAACAAGCCTGGACCCGGGGATTTGTCTCTGTCATTCCAATGACAGCATCATTAGAGTGACAGAGAAAAATCCCTGAAATTTACAAATCCCGTGTTCGCGGTAGCAGGTCAGCTCGAAAAGAGCGTAGTTCCTATTTGTAACACTACCAAGCGTTATCACTACATAGTATAAAATAAAGTCACTTTTTCTGTCCCTATGTCCCTTTGTACGCTTACATCTTTAAAACTACGAAACGGATTTTGATGAGATTTTTGTAATAGGTAGAGTAATTCAAGAGGAAGGTTTTTATGTAGGTATAGTACCCGCGTGCAAAGCCGGGGCGGGCGGTTAGAAATAAAAAAGGGAAAACTAGCGGGCTTAGGAGTGATGGTACTAGCTAGTGATAGTATCATCCATCACACCCTAAGCTGCTTGAAATGAGTTTACTTTAGATGTTCAGTGTAATATGGATCCTCTATTGCTTACCCATCTACTTTCAATACACCTCATCCTTTGCATATCTCGGTAGCACAATAAGCAGCCAAGGTGGATCGGATATTGAGAATATTGTTGCCAGAATAAACAAGGCGAAGGCGGTTTTCCCTCAGAACAGGCCAACGTGGGCATCGCCGCATAAAACTTGCCCTTTTCAGGTCTGTTGTGACGTCAGTCCAGGGGCCTACACCGCAAAACTTTACAAGCGTACAATTCTACATAATTGTCAAATTTTTGTATGAGAATTTATACAATTTTGTAGAATTGTACGCTTGTAAAGTTTTGTGGGATAGGCCACTGCTTTTCGGCTGAGAGACGCGGAGAGTGACACTAGGCTCCACAACCTAACTTCAGGTCTTTGTTAAAAAGTCCCTAAGATTAATGCTTAACATTTTCTGGCCTAAAAAGATCCGTAACGAGGAGCTGTGGGTTCCGTGCAAACATACTCCCATCGGGCCAGAAATCACGAAGCATAAATGGAGCTGGGTCCGGGCACACTATTCGCTTATAGGCGAGTAGGTGGCCAGCGAAGATCAGGCCTAATAACGTGAACACCGGCTCGTAGATTTCGGTAAATTTGTCTCTGTTACTCTAATGACGCCTTCGTTTGAGTGACAGAGAAAAATCCTGGAAATTTACGAATTTCGATTTTCGCGGTAGTAGGCCAGGCCTAATAACGCGAACACCGAAGCTCGTAGATTTCGGTAAAGGAGGATGGGCAAAAATGTATGGACCCTGGCCTAATAGCCAATAACAACAAAATATATATTTTTGGAAAGATTGTTTCGTACTCTACAATTTTTGTTTAGACAGAGACGGTCTAACAGCTGTGAGAAAAAAGTTATAGCTAAAACAATAATTTACCAATGAGACATTTATTTTCGTAATATTCACCTTTGTATAGTTTTTCGACAACATTCAATGATTCTTAAATGTATTTTTATGTACATATACGGAGTACCTTACGAGACTACGACATATTTGCGGAAATTAAACACTTTACTAATTTAAGACTTATTAGGAACGAGTAATAATGACGGTCACTAACAGAACTGTCAATCACTAACACTTGCGACAGTTATATACTCTGTAACTCCCAGTTTTAAAGTGCAATTAAGTTTCTTCACACACATATTTGGAAGTTCCTGCCATAGTAAAAGTTACGGATCTTAACATAAGCTATCCAGAGGCATACCGTTTGTCGTTATTGGTTAATAGGCCAATTTGCCCACCCTCCTTTGTCTCTGTTACTCTAATGACGCCTTCGTTGGTGTGACAGAGACAAATCCCCGAAATTTGCGAACTTCGGAGTTCGCGGTAGGTCAACTGTGTCGAAGAGAAATTATTATGGCATATATGGCTGTGAAATGGGCAAAATTTTAATAGGTATAGCTTCAGAAACATTTGAGGGTCCAGTAGGATGAGCAATATGATTATAGCAAAATTTATTTTACAAACATAGTAAATATTTTTATAGTCACCAAATAAAAAAATACAAAAAGCCAACTTCATTCGATTTGTACAAGCTCACGGTTTGTTTTGAAGTAGGTTAATAAAAGAATGATCGAAATTGGCTGGAGTGATATTGAGTTATTTGTCCATTTGTTGTGCACATGCTTAATGCAACTTTATATTATGACTTATATGGTTTTCTCATGGATGTCATTGTTAGAACTGGACCTAATTCAAATAAAAAAATTATCATCAAAATACGTTTCACCCAGTCGGAAGTTCTGAGGTAACAAACGAAAAAAAATCATAATTATCTAGAGTCGAATTGAAATCCTCCTCCGGTTTGAAGTCGGTTTAATTAAACCGACTTCAAACCATTATGAAACATTATGAAAATTGCGGGAATATACTCGGAAATGTCCGAGAATTTTCATGAGAATTTAAGAGTAAGTTCTCATTGAGAATGTTTCCTTGAGAACTTATATAAAAGTGTTATGAAGAATATTACATTCCACAATGGAGTAAACAAAGCATAAAATACGTTTACGTACGGAGCACCATACGTTTTTCGCTAAGCCGGTCGCCTTAGACCGATGTCGTGGCCGCGGCGTTACCGCGGGCTACTAAGCTATGAACTATCGGCTGTAAACACGAACAAAAGCTACGCACTCCCGTGTAAATAAAAGAGACACGGCGGCGTGAGATGCGGTGGCCTTATTAACGCGCGTTTACTTTCTATCCGGCTCGCTCGCGCCAATACGCGAGTACGAACGGGATGGATAGAAAAGTAAACGCGTGTTAATAACGTAGCGGCATCTCATGGTAGGGCTACTGATATACTGCGGCCCTACCGCGTAAAACGAAACTCGTAAATTTCGAGGAGTTGTCCCTCTCATTCTAATGAGACCTTCGTCTGAGTGACAGAGAAAAATCCTCGAAATTTCCGAATTTCGATTTTCGCGCTAGTAGGCCTGGTGCGAGCGCGATGGCCTACTTTACGTATCGAGTAAAACCTAACGATACCGATACCTCACGTAAGTACGGTCCAAGTCATGGTACGGCTACTCGAGTGCTTAGCCAAGTTGACAATCGCAAACGTAAACGTTGACGATAGCGTATCGCAGGTTTATCTTTCTGTCGTTTATCTTATTAGTGCGAAAAAGACAGATAGTTGCCTTTCGTTCACGATTCACGGTTGAGCGTTAGCGATTGGCTTGGTATCAGGAGATATTTAGATAGTACGTATCTCCAAATACAGCAGGACTACCGCGTACCTACTTCGAAGCTCGCAAATTTAGAGTGTCCGTTTCTGTTAAGGTGGGTTTACACCAAACGAGCGAATGCTCATTCTATCCCCACTCTATAAATGTGATATGATGTGATCCACTTGTGATGTGGGTACATATAGATACTTAAATACATAGACAGCCATGACCAAGGAACAAATATTTGTGATAAATAAATACACAAATAATGCCCTCGCCGGGATTCGAACCCGGAACCTCCAGCTTCGTAGGCAGGGTTACTACTAACTAGGCTACGGAGGTTGACATTACATTACCTTATGAAATCAACGAATTACGTTTTGTGTAACGAGCGAATTTCGTAGAGTGCGGATAGAAAGAGCATTCGCTCATTTGATGTAAGTAAACCCATCTTTACACTAATGACGCCATTGTTAGAGTGACAAAGATAAATACTAGAAATTTACGTTAACCGGGGCAAAATTCTTTTCGTTGTCTTATTTTGTGCCCCTAAAAAAAGTGACGCAGCTCGCAGTGGTGATTTCTATATGAGATGATGTTTTGTTTTCAATTTCTGATGCAGGCATTAAAATCTAGCGTGAAAAATAAATACAAGTGCACCGAATTTTTTTATACATATAGGTACTGAGTTGAAACAGCAACTAAAAGTGTGACAGAGTGGTGGTGGACATGAAACAAGACAACGAAAATAATTTTGACCCAACCCCTGTGGAGAGTTGGAGACGACCAGATAGGACCGATATAATTCAAAATTTAGAATTTTGTTTTGCGGGTTTATTTTACAGTTGTAGAAAAATTTTTGACAGACCGCATTTGATGGGTTAAGGAAGAGTAGAAAGGCGCCAGAAAAGAGAATTAATATTAAGTATACTAGTTTATTTACCTACATGGCAACATTGGAAACGGATCGTAATATACCAATCTCACGTACTTAACTCCAAAAGAAAATTGAAAATAATACATTTTCCTAACTAGTGCGCAAAATGAACTTTTCGCACGCTTCACTTCACTCGCTTCACTCGTTTCACTCGGACTCCAACGTTCCCGTTGCCGAAAAAAAGTTTTCCCGCACTAGTTAGGAAATGTACCTACTATAGGCACCTACGCTTTCAGTAGGTAGGTAACTACCTAAACCCTAAACATGAACCACGGAATACTAATTCAGACATTCTGCGAGACATTAGTGTTGTATTTGTATCTAATAAAAGTAATAAAAATCATGATTAAGTAGTGATATTTTTAGCATATTTAAATAGTAGGTAATATTATTAGCACCGACAAGTACGCCCACAACTCTGAAAATAATTTAAATCCCCCATTTCTGAAATTCTTAACACCGAAGTTGATAAATTTCAGCACTTTGTCTCTGTCACTCTAATGACGCCTTCGTTGAAGTGACAGAGACAAATCCCTGAAATTTGCGAATTTCGGTGTTCGCGCTAGCAGACCTGAGTCAATCGTACGTACCTAAACGAAAGGCAGGTCTTAGTCGCACTAGTATGAAAGAGTGACAGAGAGGGAAAACTACGATACGCTACTAAGCATTAGCGATTGGCAACTTGGCTAAGCATCCTGGGTGCTTAGACAAGTTGCCAATCGCTAACGCTTAATCGTCAGTCGTGAACGAAAGGTAGCTAACTGTCTTTGTCGCACTAATACGAAAGAGTGATAGAGAGGGAAAACTACGATACGCTACTATAATCGTTAGCGATTGGCAACTTGCTTTTGAATAACGGAAAATGGCTATTTGCCTGATGAAGTCATCTTTCAAACTAGTCATGTGATACTTACACGAAAATGTATAAAATGATTATACAGGTCTATAAATACCGAATTACCTCATGGATGGCCTAAGCTGACTAAACGGGCTAAAACAGCCATTTTAGTCGAATAGCGGTTACGATTATGACTCAATCAACGGTAGGTTGAGGGGTCATAAATACACAAATTTGTATTTTATATCCTTTATGTACGATTCAAAATGGACTTGGTTATTTAAATATTGCATTATCCTTGACAGTGACTAAATATCATGTCATGGGGCGTGCGGTTGGGTTTTGCACGTACCTAGTGTACCTACTTATATTAGGTAGTTTCAACAAGTTGTACCTCTTCTATTATCGTCATAAAACGAACATCGCATTCATTACTCGCGCTACTTGGGCAGGCATAAAAAAAACTACTTCCATTTTATAAAATTTACCACTTCACCCTTGACCGTATAGTATAAGGCCAATAATTCCATCTCTAAGAAAAGCGTGACATTCAACATGAGGCTACTAGTACCTAACCATTCGTCAGTAGAAAATAAAAAAATTGTAAACAAATATGCGCTGACTTTCCATAGCATTTCACGTGTTTGACAATGTCGTGAAAGTTCGCAGATATAATATTATATTTTACGTTAATACTAATAAATATCAGTAATTTGAGCTAAAAATATATGTGAACTCAAGGTTTAAGCTTTAAAGTTGGTGATAAAACCAAGATTGTGTTGTAAATGTCCGTTATTAAGAAAATAATTTCTTTATTTTTTACTCACATTCGATATGTAAGTCAATTGTGAATATTTGTGAATTCTGTTCCCGATGTTCTTCGTTCGATCACTGTTAATAATTTAGGTAAAGTAATGCAGCAACACAACGCAAACCACTTTAGTCGAAGTAATCACGCGGCCTCGTAAAGGGCCACAATAGGTCGTAAACTTGTTTACGTGTGGCTTCACCATATTACTACTGGTTTTTGCGATATAGTTTCACATCATGAGCAAGAGCGTTGCAGAAAATTGGCAGATCTGCCCTACCGCGAACTTCGAAATCCGAATATCGAGAATCCGATTTCGAAATTTCGAGGATTTAACTCTCTCACTCTAATGACGCTGTATTCTCTTGCAGTTTGTAACTGTGGAGGTAGCTGTTCTAACCTAACCCACTTTTCAACTAACAATTCGCTTCTGTGGAGGTCTCAGTTCCAACCTAACCTAAATCACTTTTCAATTCGTATCTGAGGAGGTCACTATTCTAACCTAACCTCGTAGCAATTCGTATCTGAGGAGGTCACTATTCTAACCTAACCTCAACCACTTTATTACTAGCAGTTCGTATCCGTAGAGGTAGCTGTTCTAACCTATTTCTACTAGAAATTTCCCCTAATTTTCCCCTTTTTATCTAGTATGGATGTTTTTTTTTGTCTTGTAGGTACTGGTACCTACTTGTCGCATTACGCAAGTTCGTGTCTGATATTATATCTGTGCGCAAAACCGACTTTCCATTTCTACCAAAAACCTTGCTAAGTAAGGTCGACAGTCGACCGCTGGCGACTTAATGCTTGAATATTATTTTTTTATTTACTGTGTTACATTAAGTAGGTAAACTAGTGCGTAATAGGACAACCTTTAAAAAAAAACTTAAACAAGCTTAGCGAGTTTAGGTTTAGGTACTATACCGCTTATCGTGATACTAAAAGTTAGGTTAAATTAGACATTGCGAGAGAGAATGCAGTATTGATTATCGATCGACCTCTATTAGCCTCTCTGTTGCTTGAGTAAAAGCAATATGTAGGTACATTTATTTATTATTTAAT
Source organism: Thaumatotibia leucotreta (assembly GCA_025490895.1). NCBI lineage: Eukaryota > Metazoa > Arthropoda > Insecta > Lepidoptera > Tortricidae > Thaumatotibia > Thaumatotibia leucotreta. Next base: position 19,484 of record JALPQI010011140.1, on the reverse strand, counting down.
TTCAAATCTCGCGCGAACCCAAGAACTTTTAGGGTGAAAGGCGAGACAGAAATCTCGACTCGACTATGAAATTGATGATGTTGGGAAATGCTATAAAACATATACCTAATTGAAAGTGGAGACGCAAACACGAGACCAAAATATTGTGATATATATTATATATCACAATATTTTAGTTCACGACTGACGACGATTAAGCGTTAGCGATTGGCAACTTGTCTAAGCACCCAGGATGCTTAGCCAAGTTGCCAATCGCTAATGCTTAGTAGCGTATCGTAGTTTTCCCTCTCTGTCACTCTTTCATACTAGTGCGACTAAGACCTGCCTTTCGTTTAGGTACGTACGATTGACTCAGGTCTGCTAGCGCGAACACCGAAATTCGCATATTTCAGGGATTTGTCTCTGTCACTTCAACGAAGGCGTCATTAGAGTGACAGAGACAAAGTGCTGAAATTTATCAACTTCGGTGTTCAAAATTTCAGAAATGGGGGATTTAAATTATTTTCAGAGTTGTGGGCGTACTTGTCGGTGCTAATAATATTACCTACTATTTAAATATGCTAAAAATATCACTACTTAATCATGATTTTTATATATAAGGTCCTAATTTATTAGTTGCAGATATTTTAACACACGATACTTTACACTAAAATAATTAACTTTAAATATAAATTAAGAAATCTTTTTATGTAATTTTTTTGATTTAATTTTCCTAACAAAAAAAATAATTATAATTTTGTCTAAAAAAAATCATCATGTGCAATAATAACACATGTCACAATAACACTGTCCGTCATGTCATCAAACGACACAATCCAAGGGAAAATAACATGACATTGACAATTAAATATTTAATTTATCGACGTGAAGTGGCCAGTTCCAGTTGTGTGGTACGTAAAAGAGGTACTAGAATCTGTTCAATGAGTTTTCATTTAATAATCACATAAACAGGGTGTTTTTACGTAGCAAATTTATTTTGCCGTTTTCTCCAAAAAAACATCGTAAAAGCTATAATGTTTCACGGTTTAATATACTCCAGAGACCGAGTACTATCAGCTGTAAAAATATCTGCATCTAATAAATTAGGACCTTATATATTATATATCACAATATTTTGGTCTCGTGTTTGCGTCTCCACTTTCAATTAGGTATACTTCTATGTATATTATAATATTTATAATGACTTCAATGCTGTTATAATATATTCAGCATGCATGATGCCCTCTAAGCATGATATGAGGCAAGTTACGCCACCAGCAGTCACCACACAAGTCTTGGTATTTTTGTAAATATTATTTGCGCGAGTTCGCGCTAAAAGTATGTGCCAAAAGGATTTAATTTTTCAAATTTTGACACTTTATGTCGCCGGTTTAAAGGCAAAACCAACTATTTCGGTAAAACATCTTTTAGCAAATACTGTTCTATGTCATTGGCATAAAATACGATTTGTCAAAACCAACTTCAAGGAAACAGTTGGTTCTGCCTCTAATCCGACGATGTGTAAGTAATGATTTGGAAAATTTTAAGCAATGGGATTTTCAATATCTTTAGACATTCAATTTAAAGCTTTGTAATAGTTTACTTTCCGTTTAAATTCCCATTTTTGTTCTTGCATGGGCAACAGTACATACACCAAAATGGGCATTTCACGTATAACTAACGTGGAACTTCGTGTTACTTCCATGGATATCACAAATATTAATTCCTTGGTCATGGTCGCCATTGTTGTTTCTTTTGTATAGCGACCTGACAAATGCTTGTTTTACACTACCATTTTAAGTATCTAATAATAAAACTATTGGAGGCTTTCATGAACAAAATATAACTGAATTAAAATACAACTATTCCATGTAAACAAGTAGGTATACCTTACCTACCTATACTCGTACTACTGTTCGTTAGTGGACTATGGAGTGGATGTCCGGAGATTTAACGATTACCTATCTTTATTTTTAAGACCAAATGTTTGTTAGAGAAACTTTATCCTGAATATTAATACTACCGATTAGTATAATAAAATAAAGAGTGTTTATTTTTTTAATTTTAGTTGGTTCGAGTCCCGGGCGAAGCAAGCGAGTTTAAAAAAATCTTTGAATGCAGATTTGTTTCTTTTCAAAAATAAAGGAATGTCTCCTTTAAGTAAAATGAGCTAGCTTCAGCATTTAAAGTAGTTTTCCTCCAGGGCCTGAGTTTAATTTCCACACTGTTTATACCCAAGTAGAAGTCCAGTCAGAAAACGGCAAAATCAATAAAGTGGGAATCCATGGTAGGGGCGACATGACCGACACTATTAAACAATGAAACTACCAGGACGACAGCCGCAGACGGTAGTTGTTAATTAACTTCAACCACATACTAATTGCGTGCTAGTTTCAGTAAGCCTACCGCGAACCACGATGGTGATGGCGAACGTGGTGACTCTCTCTCGAACTCGGGAATTCGTATATAAGTGTAACAGGGAGGCAACACGTCGAATCGTCGATCGTGTTTCGTGGCAGGCCCCCAGGCTCTACAGTCTACACTATCCCACAACCTGAGTACATGCACTACACGACGAAAACTATCACGCGTATAAATTTGTTCTTTAACATAGTCATTTGAATTCATATTATCAGTAAAAAAAATCTTACCCGTATTTTTTTTTAAATACCTATCTTATCCCCTTAAAATGTGGTACGAGGTGAGGTAGGTATTTAAAGAGTATGAAATTACAGTTGAGAATAGTACATTGTGCATCAAGGGAGGTAAATACGGAATTACTAACGAGGCGGAGAGCTTTTATGACTCGAGTTAGTATTTCGCTTACCGACCGTGATGCATACAATGTTTTTTATCACACTTGCCGAGAAAAAAATAAGTTTTAAGACATTTCTATTACTCCCTAGGGAATTTCACTTTTCTATTACTCCCGCTACGCACGCAAGCAATGGCGCGCTTAGATAGCTGTGCTGAAAATAATTTTTCACACCACCCATACGGGACTTTTCTTCCTGGCTAGCAGGGATCAAAGTGGCACTTTTCTGTTCAAGGACTTTCTATTGCCAGCCTACAAAATTACAATGAAATATGAAAATAAACAGTAGGTACGTTCATAATTGATAAAAATTTCTTCAGAATCGATTTTTTTTTTATGTTGGCACATAAAGTGGCTCCGCTCCACCTGATCGTAAGTGAAAAGATCGATTATTTTGCATAAATATTAAATATGTGATATATCTTTTATTTTTCTCACAGGTGGTGTGAAAAGCAGTTTTCATCACACTTGCTGTCTAAGCGCGACATTGCTTGCGCGCGTAGCGGGAGTAATAGAAAAGTGATATTCCCTAGGGAGTAATAGAAATGTCAGTACGTCATTTAATAATATTATGTCTTAAAACTTATTCTTTTGTCGGCAAGTGTGATGAAAAACATTGTATGTATCATGGTAAGCGGAATACTAACTCGAGTCATAAAAGCCCTCTCTCCTAACGGCGGCGTCGGGCTTCTAACACTCTCGTTAGTAATTCCGTACTTACTTCCCTTGATGCACAATGTACTAATGTGTCACACGGTATCAAAATTATTTCGTCTTGGGCGTTAACGCTTGAATCCTTCATTACGCTCAGAATTCCACTTTAGAATCCCGACCGTAGGGAGGGATTCAATTGTGGAATCCGTCGCTTCATTCAGGATTCAATATACGCCCACGCCGGAAATATACCATTTTGATCCCTTGTGACACAATCTACTAATTTTATCCGCCATTATATTACCATAGTATAGATGGCACACCGCTTGCACGTCACGAGCACGCGCACCTCACGCAAACAGTGTGCCACCTTCGATGGTAATTTCCTATGCTACAACGCGCACGCCAAGCACGTGCGCAAACGCATTCGGTGTGGCTCGGCTTTCAAAGTTTGCTGTAGGCCCTTAGATCTGGCCTGATACCGCGAAAATCGCATTTCTTAAATTTCGAGAATTTCTCTCTGTCACTCCAACGAAGCCGTCATTAGAGTGACAGAGACAAGTCCTCGAAATTTGCGGATTTCGAAGTTCGCGGTAGCCGTTGAACATGCACTTTATCGTGCCTAACTGTTGTAACTGTTTCGATATTTTTTCCACTTTGTTAACAATTAAAAAGTACTCACCTATGCTAAATATAATATTACTACTTACCTGGATTTATAACAATAAATGGTAACAAAAACTATGCTATCGTAATAAAGTTGTCTTGGCCACCGCCAAAAAACTTAACTTTGTTTCGCGGGCTATTACTTAGTCCCGGATTTTTGATAGGCTTGCGCGGGGATATAGATCCAACACGTTGAGGCCTTTTGGAGAAATTTGCTGTGTTGTACACCTGCTTAAAAAATATACTCGCTGCATAAAACCTAGGAATAAAGAATAACATTGTACATCTTCAGCCGTGTGGTGGCGGCAGTAAGAATACATTTGTCACCACCCTAACTCCTCCTGCGGGTGTCGTAAGAGTCGACTTAGGGATTGAAGTGTCATTGACCATTATTTGATAAAAGATTGATGATGGGCAGCAGCATCATTATATTTCACACATTACTGCGATCGCCAATCCGCTTGCCCAGCGTGGCGATTATGGGCATTTACCTCCTAATGCGTTTATACGCATAGTTAATAGGAGAGGCCTACGTCCAGCAGTGGACTATCATAGGCTGTGATGTGATGATTGTACGTCTTTATAACAATTAAATACATGTACATACCGCGTTATATACATATGCCGGCATTCCGCCTTATTATAGGTACAAAAGGTTAATGGTGACAGACTGGCAATAAATTCCTCGAAAAACAATAACTCAAATATGCTAAGTTTATATCATAACAAGCTATAAACACGTAACTACATCACCTAACAAGACAAAAACGCTGTAAGTAGATAACGGTGCTAAGGCACATATGTCGTTATAAATATATGTAGTGATATCTATAAAGAAGCTCAGGAACGCATAGTATTTAGTGATAGTGAGAGATAACCCGCGACCGCAGACACCCACTGATACCGGCTGATATTATTCAAGGATATGTGTTTATTGGAAGACTTTCCTTATAATTATATTTATTATAAGGGATTGAAATGAAATGTGACTGACCATTATTTGATAAAATATTGATGATGGGCAGCAGCGTCATCATAGTGGACACATTACTGCGATCGCCAGTCCGCTTGCCCAGCGTGGCGATTATGGGCATTTACCTCCGAATGCGTAATAGGAGACGTCCAGCAGTGGACTATAATAGGCTGATGATGATAATGATACCTATTTATTTAACCTTTATTGCACAATGAATACAAGATTATACAAATACAAAAACCGAACTTAGCGCTAAAAAGCATCCTTCCTAGCCAACTTGATTGCTCGATCGTTCGTAAATATTAAAAACAAAAAAAAAGGTGGCATCTAACATCTTATTTTTTGAACGTATGGCGAAAACACAAATCAAATTATTTATTAACTAAATATTTTGATTTGTACTTTTTATTTTTCCCCAGTAGTCACACTACTTAATACTATATAAATTATAAATATTAGATGTCATATACCAAAGAAAAACGACCAAGATCACCTAAGCCACCTCGGACATTAGGTGATCTTGATCGTTTTTCTTTGGTATAATATATGACATCTAATATTTATAATCTTATTTTTTATGAAGTAGTGCACCTTGGTAATTGGTGATATTAAGTAATTCGGTGATAGTCACTTAAAGTCTCATAGCGGAATACGATTCTTCACTGCGTGTTATAATTTCCAGTAGTGGAGGCATCGTCATACAACATACTAACATGCAGAAAGTATCCGAATAGGTACTTAGCTAAAAATTAAGAAAAACAATGTTTAGTTTTTCAACGAGTATGGCGCCTCATATTGTAGTTTATTGGTGTAAGGTCTAAAGAAACATTTATTGTATAAAAACAAATGGATATATAGCATAATCCAAAGAAAAACCTGTCAAGGTAAGAGTGTTTTAATTAAACGTAATGTTCATATGAATGATATTTATAATTATAAAAGTAACACACTTCTGTGTTTTAACCCTTTTTTATGGGGTAGATTTCTTAATTTTTTTCGATTTTGTGTAATGTCTTACCTATATCACAACATAACCAAGCACAGTGCTTTATTAGTGCAATTAATGTTTCAACTTTGTTGTTAATTATTTTCAATAGCAGATTCTAGCCTAACCTAAAGGTGCATGCAGACCAAACTAGCATTCGCTATTCTATCCCCCCACTCTACAAAATTCGATCGTTACACCAAACGTGATTCGTTGATTGCGTAGAGCGGGGGATAGAATAGCGAATGCTCGTTTGGTCTGAATACACCTTAAACCACAACAAAAATTGAAGTGAATCCACTCTCCAGCTTTGCTGCAGAAACATGTGAACACCAATATCTGTAAAGCCTACAAAGGCGATTATGAGCATCTTGCTCGTAATCGCCTTTAAAAAAATAAATAAAAACTAATTTCAAGAAAAATAACCTTAACCTGACTATATAATATATCACGAAATAATCAAGTCCTTATCACTTAATAAATAACCTGAATATCACCGAATAACCAAACTTGTTCATGTGTCAATAAAAATATTTATTAACCCTTTACCGCATATCGTGACAAATTTGGGACGCTCGATATTTTCAACTACCACACTATTTTAACACATTATCTGTGTATCAACTTTACATTTAAATACTAGCTAGATATATAAATTACCCGTTAGGGTAGTTATTAAACATTGAATCTTTCGCAATGTTACAAAAAATGATTGTAGAAAGTCAGTTGCAGAGATTCTGTGAACAGAGCAAGGCAGCCGTTTTTTGGACGCAGTTTTATTAAACATAAATCAAAGTTTTGGTGAATTTATAGTTGTTAGTATACTGTGACATGAATCCCCAACAGTTTTACGGCAGGCGACGTAAGTAATTATATCTACATTACATTAATTTATTTAATTACATTTTGTTCCATATTCGGAACATAATGCATTCACGGCTTTTTGAACTAAGACAAATGTGGCACAACATGCAGTCTAGTCAAAGAATACTAATCTTCATATTTGGAACTGTATGCAAGGGAGGTGTAGATCTTCTAGACGCGATATGTCGGGATTTTACAGAATAAAAGTAAGGAGCAAAAAGTGGCACCACAGGCTGTTTTTCCACTTTGTAGACCTAAGTTGCGTCAATAGCTGGTTGTTGTGGAGGCTCAGCATGTCACAGAGAGGAGAAAATACATATATGCCTTTACTGGACTTAAAGTTGAACTTGGCAAAGTTTTGATGGCCGAGGATACTAGAGTATTTACACCACCTACACGTCGCGGCAGTATAAATATTATTGTTAGAATATGAAGTTCTTTTACGTTTTGGGCAATAGGTAGGTACTATACTAGTCATGACCTCATATTGTTCCAAATTTGTCTAGTACCTATATAATTCTAGTCAAGATTGCATGTTCTTCCAGATTTGCCCGCTATAGTTTTTCTAAAATAAAGTAATTAAAAACATTTATATGTTTTTTTCATTATTTTTCTAAGCCTATATTTCTCATTTATAATTACATATATTTTTTTCAAACACATAAAAAATCCATGGGGTAAAGGGTTAAATTAATTTGGTGCGACATAAAATAATTAGTCACAGGTTCCGAAATAGTAGAAAAATTCCTGAACTTTTACTAAGTAATTAAGTAAGTACTAAGTAATTAAGTAAGTACTAAGTAATTAAGTAAGTAAAAATGTGAGTGATAATTGTAAAGTTTAAATCAACATATTCGATATTTACCGATCACCGATTAACCAAGGTTTGCCCTAGCTTATTGACGATTATACCTAAGTACTCAATCACACATCATAACAAGCTGTCGAGTTTCCCGAATCTCTCAGTTTTATGTCTTTATGTTTATAGATTAGATTCCCTGGTCTCGACGTCTTCATTGATTAGTTCAGCAGGCAATAAAGTTGTTCAGACAAAGCTATCGAAGCCGCAAGCTCGGTCTCGTCAAGCTGTCAACAAGAGAATTAATAGCAATGGGCTGTGGATGTGGACGGCTCTTTACGACGCGCCGACATCAAACTGTCAAACAAAACAATAGAAATGATGAAAATTATAAGCTTTTATTACCTATGTCAAAAAAATAAATACCTAACATTTAAGATAAAATACTAACAACTAGATTCTGACCAACCAAGTTTTGTTGACAATAATTTTCTTTATATTTTAAAGACAAACGGGTTTTAAGTTTAATCGCGTAAACTTACGTTTAATTATATCCTGACGTTTCGGGCATGACGTTACACCCGTGGTCGCAGGAAGGCGGTCTGCATAAAATATGGGTAAATCAATATAATTATTTCCTTGCTGTATCACTATCAAAACCAGAAATGATAATAAGCTTATATTATGTGTACCTACAAATAAGTAATATTTAACTATTACAATGAAATACTACTAACTAAAATTCTAACCTACCAATTTTTGTTTACAATTATTTCCTTGTATTTTCAATGATAGTCTTTGATTTAAAAAATAAACAATATTTAATTTTAAGTTCTCACGTGTTGCCATAAATTTGATTGAGTGGTGAATTTAATTTTGAATGTCATAAACGGAGCAAGTTTGCAAAAAGAACGATTAAACTATTTAAAATTTACATTAATTTATTTATGTAAAATGCAGTATTCTCCTTTTGATATAAGTAATCGTTTATTGTAAGTGTTAACATAGTTATCCCAAGTAACAAAAGCGAATCTGAAAAGGGGATATTAGATATCTAATAGACTTCGATTTGATTGTCTACCATAAGAGTAACATTGCCCCCAAGCTATCTTCAATAACGCTTATAGATAGTCTATAGTAAAGTGGGCACAACCTTATAACTATTCATAAGTCTCCCTCTAGAAACCATGAATAGACAGAGTTAAGAATTAAACATTTTCAAATAGTCTTAAGGCATTCTTCTAGAGTATTTCTATACTATTTATAGACCACGATATGCACTAGTAGTTGGTTAATAGATAAGCTTGAGAGCTAAACAGAAGTATTTACCTGAGAAGTTTTAAAACCAAATTAACTCAACCCTGCCAACCTTAAGAAAGATTTTAATAGAAATAGACAACGATACGTATAATGGCGCATATCTCAAAAGAATAATGATAAGGTAATATTACAAAATGGCGTGACAAATTTCTAACTTCTTATTTCATGCGCCTAGTTTTCATCGGCTAATACTGATACTTAAACTTGCAAAACTTGGTGCGGATGAAAGTCTCTCGCTGAATTTGTGCAAAACTCTCTTTAAATAAGAGCGCCCGCTTGAAGTGTAATATTTAATAAAATATTAACCAAATATAAAAATATTAAAAAAATATATATTGTGTTTATATGTTTAAGCCATTTGTTTCGTTCATAATATAGTATATTAAAAAGTATAGGACGATTTGTTACAGAGAATATATTCATAAAAGTACAAAAACAAGCCAAAAAATAGTTCGCTACAATAATTTCACAAAATATTAGGCAGTAAAAATGGCGTCTAGTTAAACTTGTCCAGAAAAATGATTTCTTTAAAACAAACTTTCTAAAGAATAGTCTGTAGTATAGCTCTAGTAAATGACAAGACTATTTTTACTTGTTGCAAACCAAACTTCCTAGTCGAGGAATAAACTGGTTTATGAGTGGTTTAAGACTACCTATAAACTGCCATTTTTGTATACTGTTTTAACTTCTCACAGTATTTCTAGACATCAATCAGAGAACTGGCATTTTGAGTGCGTCGTGTATCATTTTGGATGGATTAATGCAGAACGAATTCAAGAAGTTACCTTCTTAAAGAAATTTGTTTTTTATTTGTTGACAATATGAAATAATGTAATGGTACAATCGCAACTTCGCGCCGCCGGAGTGCGCGCGTGTGGAGTAGCCGCGAGACGCATGTCTTGACATGTTGAATTGTTTGGTGTATCCACGGTTCACGCGGCCGATTTGTAGCAGTTTTAATGTGTTATGTTTAGTTTTATCAGTGTATTTGAAGAGGGCGGAAAGTTTATTTTTTGTGGATCGTATTAAATTAGGTAGATATATCTAAATTATCATATTCGTACCTATCTGTATAAAGTTTCCCCGATTTCTAAGAATGAACATTTGACACGCATTGTTATTTATTTATAGGTAGATGGAACCATTTCGTAATTAAAATTATTGTCTTATCTTTATTTATTATTTTAATAATCTTACCCGCTTTATGCATGAGTCGCAAATCAGAATCGGAACTCCTTTTGCTACTTCTCTGTATTTTCTTCTATTTTTAAATATTTGCTGACTCTCCGACGAAAGCCACCAGATCTTTTAATTTGTTTTACTGTCTTCATTGCATAAAGCCAGCTGATCTAGTAAAATTGCTCTTATTTACATTATCTTTAAGCAAATAAACACTGGATCCACTATTTCACTAACATATTATTAGACTTACTGAAAGATATCTACAAAAGTAGTTTATGTAGACTTTAGTCTTTTTATAAACAAACATAAGAATACCACTAGCTAATACGGAATATCTGTAGAAAGTAAAATCTTAACATTTACCATCTTATCTAATAAAATACTGGAAAATAGGTACCTTTAGGCTTTATTAACTATTTATAGAACAATATGTCCTAAGGTAACCGTCATACCTAGAAATCTACTTAAAATACGTGTTCTATAAGATCAAATCATCTAAAAAAAATCAAATATGAGAAAAGATATACTATAAGGATACTTTTTCTTCATAGAAACCATTTATAGAAAGCCCTTATCTAAAAATAAACTGCGAATAGACTATCAATAGATAAATCCGTTTTAAGCCTTCAGGCCCATGTTACTTGGGTATGTGTTATTTGTTAATTTTAACTGAGTCATCGTCACGTCAACGTAGGTATTTCTTCTTATGTGAGCACAGAAAATCAAAAACATGTTTTAGGATCGTAATTCTTAATATTCCTATAACAGAATGTGACCATCCCAATTCCTTTGAAGTGTGGGTAATTCTGTAAAATGTTCTTTTTTGCAATATTTCAAGTAAATTGTCTTTCTTTTATTTATAAGAGTGTCAGCTAATGAGTTGCTAATGAGTTTATCTTTTGCACTTCTTAATATGTACTCAGACAAATATGATGAAAGGATGAAAGCGGTGAGTTCTAACCATAGTCAAGAGGTCAGAATTAAATTAACATCTAACGTCGTGCCGACAGGCAGAACCAAAGCGACTCTACAACTTCTTCATATTGCAGTTTAATTGGCTGAGAAACATCGAGATCTTTTAATAAATATCTCAGAGTATAATAACAAGGATGAAAGAGATGAGAAGTCGCTGTTGTCAAGATGTCCGCGCCAGAATTAATAACGAGGTGGAGACAGCAAACAATAATAAATGTGGCGGCGGAATCTCGCTCGACTTTTGAGCGCTGCCGAGAAAGCTGAAAGTGATGAAACTCACAAACTTCTGTAGACGTTAAACCCTTTATTAATCGAAAACAATAACTACTTAACAATAAACTACAAACTAAATTTAAAAATAAAACAGTAAAAGTAAAATAATAGCGTAGATCGAAACGTCGAAATGAAGCTAAAATTAGTTAATATACGCGAGTTTATCCGTTTTCAATGTTTTATTTCATGTGCAATGCTCGCGGTAACCGAAGAAAATATTCAGTAAAAGTAATTTTACGTACCGGAAGGCGTAGCGTGGGTAGGCCCCCCACAAGGTGGACTGATGACCTGGTGAAGGTCGCAGGAGTCCGCTGGATGCGGGTGGCGCAGGACCGGTCATTGTGGCAGTCTTTGGGGGAGGCCTATGTTCAGCAGTGGACATCTTTCGGCTGATATGATGATGATGATGATGAATTTTAAAATATAAACTTAAATAAAATTATACCTAAAGAAAGAATCTACTGAATAATTGATCTAAACCACCGCGATTGGTTTCCGACGCAAAGCTCATAATGCTCGCTGCGCTGAACGCGATGGACAGCTCTGGATGCTTAGCCAAGTTGTCAATCGCTAGCGCTTAGTAGCGTATCGTAGTTTTCCCTCTCTGTCACTCTTTCCTATTAGTGCGACAAAGACAGTTAGCTGCCTTTCGCTTACGATTGACCATTAAGCGCGAGCGATTGGCAACTTGGCTTAGCACCCTGCTCCAGGAACGAACCGGAGCGGGGATCAAGGACCCTTTACTACAGGCGTCGTTCCAGGGTGCTTAGACAAGTTGCCAATCGCTAACGCTTAATCGTCAATCGTAAGCGAAAGGCAGCTAACTGTCTTTGTCGCACTAATACAAAAGAGCGACAGGGAGAGAAAACTACGATACGCTACTAAGCGTTAGCGATTGGCAACTTGGCTAAGTACCCAGTTCCCTAAGAAAACTCTTACTCTCTGCGCACCAGCAACCTGAAGTTTCCAGAGCCAGGGGGACAAATAAGTAGTCGGAAAGTACTTTATATTTATTTTCTGCCTTTTTATCTTTAAATTCGCCGAATGCTCAACAGCAGCTGCTGCCGATCGGAGAGAGTGGAGGTTGTATATCTTCTACGTTATTGGTTGCTTTCGGAAAAATTCTGTAAATATTTAAAAGATTTACATAAAATCATCAAAATAAATAAAATAGAAAATTGTACCCGTCACCTTCAAAGCTCAGGCCTACGGATTACGGGCGTTTGCCGCGAAATATTATTATATTTGGTTTCTTCTTCACCAAGTCTACCTCTGAGTTTTCATTTCCACCACAGCACCACATCTGGTAGAGGCGTGGGTTACTTTGTGAGATTTCGTATTGAATAGAGCAGGTACGTGTATAACCTACATATTTCACTGAGTTGGTGTTAGTTGGTAGAGAGTTTGGTGTCAATTTCGTTGGTGTTTTGTCAAACCTATTATCCCAAGTTGGTTTGATACTGTCCGGGATTAACTAAGGTAAGAGCATAATGTTATAAATGCAATGCAACAAAAATGATTCCATTTATTTAATAATCAATAACTATACAATTGTCATGACGATGAAGTAATATGTCTTACTCTACATAAGAGGCAGGTATTTATTGAAACATGGAGTTTAAACGTAAATCTTGAACCTCATCAAAATATAACTTACACTGAAACTAATGCTAAGTTGGATTTATCAGATCTTGCGTAATTCTAACCGGAAATTAAGGTTGATTGGGTCCTATCACAATTTTTTTTTACTTTACCAAACTTTTTATGTTGGCATTCTACTAAATTAATTTGGTTGGTCACACCAGTTTTTTGTTGATTTCACCAGTTGTTTGGTATAATGTACAATGTTCTTTGTTGATTTAACCAGAACACTGATATCGACTTAAACCTTTTTAGTTTTGTAAATTTGATAGCATGGATTTGTTATTATCAAAGTTTCCTCGTAATATAGCAAACCTAAGTCACTTTGGTAGATTTTTTTCAGTGTACGTGTGAAGTTAACTCATACAAAATGCACATTGCAACTTGCATTACGCGTAGGTGCGTGATGTATTATGCATTCACAGATTGCAATTCCCACCCCATGCCTACCGATAAGCACAAACATGTCCGTCATGTAAATTATTCAAATTATACTCCATTGCGAAATTAAATAAAGAGCGAAACAAAAACTCTTCATTTAACCGCCCCACCCGACCAGAACGAAGGGCGCGACACCCCTAGTAATCAATTTTATCCCCCTTCTTTAACTATTCACGGTCTCTCTCTAACAACTACTCTAATCGTATAGTTGTTCTTGTCTACAACACGATTTGAAGGGCGCGAAGTACTCCGAGGCATGCCTCGGGCTGCGTTGCGAGTTTTCAAGAGAGAATTTTTGTGACGCTTCGCAAAGATAATTTTGCGTTCGCATTGAAGATACTGATTTTCTAACAGCTCTAATTATTTCAATTTAAGGTTCAAATTGCATCTGCTACTGTTTCCGTAAGAGGTGGAGATATGATTGCGTTGTAAGATTGATGTAGAAATCCAAATCGTATAGTGATGAGTGGATGATTGCTTCGCGAGGACTCCTCAGAATGAGGAATCGGAATCGAGAGGGAAATTGAATAAATAAACGATAAGGGGTTTCTAAAAGGACATATACAGATAGATACTTTGAAATGTAAAAAAAATAAGGAAAGGTGAAATAAAACTATGAAAACGGATAAACTCGCGTATATTAACTAATTTTAACTTCATTCCGACGTTTCGAACACTTTACAGGGTTCGACATCTGCGGAAGGAAATTTGATAGATCTACCTCCATCAACATTAAGAAAGATAAGTACAAAACTACCCACCTAAGAAAAATATACTAAACCACAGACAATACATTTTAAGGATGGATGTACATAGGTACTAAATTTGAAAATTAGGCTAGTTATTCATTGCAAGCATTTTCAGAATGAAGACAAGAGACAAAATAAATAATTTACGCCGGTTCTATCCCTTCGCCTCTGACTGAGAAGTATTTTCTTCCTTTGTATGATTGTACCTATTGTTAGGAAGGTATCCCAATATTGGGACTGGCAAGAAACTCAGCGGGACAACTCTTTTCAAAATACATTTGTAGTACAACTTAAGATCATCATGCATTAAACCGAAACATACAATTTTGACTCATAAGGAAATTTAAAATAATGTTGAAAAATTGGGGGGTGGGTTAACACCGTCAAAACACACCAACCTCACGGTTTACGCGAGTTTATCCGTTTTCATAGTTTTATTTCATGTGTAATCCTCGCGGTAAGTAACCGAAGAAAATATTATAAGGAAAGGTATTCATGTTATACCTAAATACCATATTTCCTTTGGACATATAAATTAATTTTATATAGAAGAAAGAAAGAAAGAAGAAGAAACAGAACGAGCGACATGCATGTATTATTCAATTGATCACCTCACCGTTAACTTTGGCAATAAAGTTGCCTTAGCTCGTAAAATAACTTTGTGTTTAAAATGTAATTAATTACCATTCTACCTCATCAGATACAGCTAAGTTCATGTATTATTCAATCAACCTAAACCATTAAAACCATAAAATAATGCTAGAATATGGATATTTCAATTGGCTGATTTGACTACCAGCGATTCTACCGCGAACTTAGAAATCCGCAAATTTCGAGGCTTTGTCTCTGTCGCTCTAATAACGTCTTCGTAAGAGGGACAAAGACCAAATTTACGAAATCAAAAGTTTTCGGTAGTAGGCAAACACCCACAGACAAAAAAACTCATTAGCCTTTGCCACAGCGCAAGAGAAGTTGCCTTTGATAGGAATTTTTCCACAGTTCTTGCTTAAATATTAAGGTGCTGTAGGTTCATCGAACCCATTTTTTGAACAGTTATTACGCCTTAGTTAATAATAATATGGTTTCCGAAAAATATGGGTTATAATCTCGAGAGATTTCCTTTATATAGTGAAGCCATTCAAAACGTAATTAAAAACTTTCGCTCGATAGAAAAATCGCAAACATAAGCTCTAAACCGCAATTTTGACCGTATTGGTACCAAACTTTGTCTTCTGTTGCCGTACCATAAGTTGGAACGTAAAGAATACGTTAGATTTTACTCGATATGTTAGCATTCTATCTCGCTTGCACTGACATATTAGAGCGAGCGCGATGGCTTGCTTTCACCGAGAAAAACCTAACGTTACCGATACTTGCATCAAAATGGTATATTTCCGGCGTGGGCGTATATTGAATCCTGTGCGTAATGAAGGATTCAAGCGTTAACGCCCAAGACGAAATAATTTTGATACCGTGTGACACATACTGCTTTTCACACCACCTATGAGAAAAATAAAAGATATATCACATATTTAATATTTATGCAAATAATCGATTCTGAAGAAATTTTTATCAATGATGAACGTACTGTTTATTTTCATATTTCATTGTAATTTTTTAGGCTGGGAATAGAAAGTACTTGAACAGAAAAGTGCCACTTCGATCCCTCCCAGCAGGGAAGAAAAGGCCCGTATTCGAATAGGTAGTGTGAAAATGAAATTTTTGATCGCCTAGTTTCTTGTCGAAAATAAAACTTCTCGGGCCAGTAACCTACCTAAGGCTGGAATCGAAGGTAGTTTTTAATGTTTGAATTTGAAACTAGCGATAAAAACTACTTGGGCCAGTAACGAAACGTTAGAGCCGAAAGTAGTTTCAAATATTTGAAATTAGCGATCAGCCTCGGTTTCGCGCGGGTACCTACAATGATGATACTCAAACCTTCCTCTTGAATCACTATCTATTTCAAAATATAATATAAACACTATCTATATCTGCGTCAAAATCCGCTGTGTAGTTTTAAAGATATAAGCGTGTATGTATATAGAGGATTAGGGAAAGATAGCGGGAAACAACTACGTACACATACATATGTATTAGCTATGTAACTAGCGATTATGTTGCCATTCATTTTGATTTTATTTTTGATTCATTTCCATTGATCATCAGTCATATCAACCAAGAAATCAGATATACATACTAAACATTAATAAAATTACGTTCATATCACTCGTAAGTCGCGTAAAGGTGCGTTCAAACTAAAAGAGCATTCGCTGTTCTAACCTCCCACTCTACGAAATTCGATCGGTACACAAAACGTGATTGGTTCATTTAGTAGAACGGGCGCTAGAACAGCGAATGCTCTTTTGGTTTAATCGCACCTTACAGGTGCATTCAGACCAAATCAGCATTCGCTATTCTATCCCCCATTCTACGAAATCAACGAATCACGTTTTGTGTAAGGATCGAATTTCGTAGTGTAGGGGGTTGGAATAGCGAATGCTCGTTTGGTCTGAATGCACCTTTAACGTTCATCTTTCAATTAATCAAACATTGGTACTCACAAAACGTGACATGATTATAAATTCTCAAATTTACACATTCAGATACAAAAACTTATATTCATAACAATTAAGTGTTTTTCGTCGTTATCATATATGGCTTAATTGCACTTAAGTGGTCGGAACCTTCAGAATAATGTGAGGCCAGTTGTCGTACCGGTTTATGTAGGCACATGTATTGCCGTTCATTAAAATACCTGAATTCTTATTCGTATGTAGATCAAAATTATTTTTGTGATCTTATATGTCAAGTTACGTACAAGTTAATAATAAACCTTTATATCATAGGTACATAAAATGGGATAAATATACCTAACACATACATTTCACTGAACAAGCACTAAAGTTTAGTAAATCGACAAAGTGGGACGCTCCCTATAGAAAATCACTAAACTTTATAAACATACAAAAGTACTTAGAGTTTGATATTTACCTACCTTTTAGCCATGATAAATGTGATTATTTAGTTATCTTATGTTAAAATACATTAAAATACACATATCATTTGCATTTTTTATGCCGTACTTTTTAATTCGTTTCTTAGCAAGTTTTTGATATATTAACTTGCTGAAGAGTTCCATAGAATTATATACCTACGCATTTTTTAGCATGCGTATGCATTTATAAATTCAACTTTTCATAAATAAATCCATATTCATGATTGACATATTTTCCTTATTTTTTATGTTCAAACCTTCGTAAAATTCAAAGTACTAAAATTATACAAGATATTATTTATTATCTTGTATATACAAGATTTTGACTTATTTGAAATCCTAAAAGTATGCCAATTCATTTGACACTAACCATTCCATAACTTCAAAGTACAAGTGTATTTTTTGCCGTCCTAAACTTTAAGCAACGTTTTCTCAATACTTGCTTTTTCACTTCTGTATCTGTTAAGATTTTTTTTTAATAACTAGGTTTAGCACTTAGAGACATATACCTTACACCAAAAGATAGGGTATGATCTGTAGTATTTGGAACTACTCATAAGTCCATATATCGACAAAGTGGGACGTTTACCGTAAAACGATCACACATATTTCTATAACGAACATCTTTCGCTGTTATGTATGATTAAGGTGAACTGTTCAACAATTAACCACATGAAATTCAAACCATTGTTCTTTTATTTAATTATTTATTCCAGTGCTCATTTTGTATAGTCTACTTAACGGCCAGGTGACTTATGAGCTTATGACTAATGATAGTCGTACCTTTGGTGACGGTGATGAATGTGATGATTTTACCTTTTATCGTGCTACGCGTCTATTTACCTACTGCTTGCATTCATGTCAAGGTGCATTCAGACCAAGCGAACATTCGCTATTCTAACCTCCCACTCTACGAAATTCGATCGTTACACAAAACGTGATTGGTTGATTTCGTAGAGCGGGGGATAGAACAGCGAATGCTCTTTAGGTCTGAACGCACCTTCAGAACGTGAGATACTCAAAGGATGGCAACGACTAGAAAAATTTTAGATTTTTTTTTTGTAAAGTACCTATACAAAAGATAAACACACAACCAACAAAAGCCTGGATCATAGCTACTACCAATTACTACTAACTACCAATTAAAAAAATCTCAAAGATTCGGAGAAAATATTTAAACCGAACAAATAACACTAATCATCACTCGCCCGCAGACCGTGAACCTTGTAAAGTGTTCGAAACGTCGGGATGATAAAATAAAAAATATCGGTTGATTCATTCATAATGTACTGTCGGTCGGTAGCACATAACGAGACGTAGTTTTGTAATAATAGAGAAAATTGTTAACCTGTTGCTTAGATTTTTTACGGTAGGTCGTTCCAAGTTGTTAAGCAGGAAGTGGGGTATCCATCACAGAGGTTTCACGAAATCATTGCGTTTACGAAATATAGTCATGGTTGAACTACGGACCCTAAAGTGAGTTACTCTTCGTCACTCCAAAAAAACTCGTTAATTGGCTTAAGAAATCGGAATTGTATGGAACTGAACACGTATCCTTCTTCAGAATAAGGTTTATTGATTGTACGTATCAAAAGAAAAAACATCGAACCACATTCATGAAGCTCACATATGAAAATCTTGAAATTCCGACCGAGCTGCTACGCTTAAATAAATATTCCGGAATGTTGAACGGAGGCGCGCGGTGAGGTGAGGCGAGTAGGGCCGAGCACCGCGCCACCTCGACCGACACGCAAGCGATCTCTTCCACCAGGCGCCCAGAAACTATTAAGAGCTCTCCGCGACTCCCCTACAAGTACTATCTCGCTCGCACAGCTTACAATACTCACGTAATAAAACAAGCCAAACAGCCGTCTCATACTTCGTCCGCAAACGAAACCATGTCATGTCGTATTGAAATAGGGTTCTTTCTGCGTTCTACGCTGGATGTTTTAATGATCCCTCGCTACGAAAATGGAAGTAGGTAATGGCTCCCGGCACGTGAAGAATTTTATCATGTATTTTATAAATTTATGTTGTCCTAATAGTAGCGATGCTTAAGGATCAATTTGGCATGATTGAAATTCCTCTTATGGAGTGAATGAATGAGAATGGATTCGGGCCTTAGAAAACGGTAAAGTCGGTCGGTTTTTAAATGATAAAAAATAAAGTG
>JALPQI010011139.1:0-41957 GCA_025490895.1 Thaumatotibia leucotreta | reverse complement strand
CAATCTAAATAAAAAGGAAGCGTAGTACATTCTATCCCATCGTGACAGGCAAGCCTAGCCAAGTTGTCCACCGTTTCGTTGCCCTCTATACCAACATGAGATGGAATCCATTGCAATATTATGGTTTTATCCTTTGATTGTAACTCATCGATTAAACTTAAAATTTTGTAGGCAATAGGAAGACCACGAATATTTGAAGTGCACCGAATAATATGTTGGAGCGCACTTTTAGAATCAGAAAAGAGGACAATCTTATTGCAATCTAACGTTTGGACATACGATAAAGCTTCTGAGATAGCAACTAACTCAGCATGCATTATAGATATATTGTATTTTATGTGAAATTTAGAAGATACGTTCGCCTGTGGATCATAAAAAGCGGCTCCTAATCCAGTATTTTCTTTGGAACCATCTGTGAATACATAATAAAATCCAGAATAATTACTATGTATGTAAAGATCTACGGTATCTTTTAAAACATTTACATTGTACTCTCGTTTAGATCTAGTGATCGTCGTGATTGTAAAATTTATAGATTTATGTATATCTACGTTATTAATCCATCGATCTAAAGTAAACATTTCTAATATTTTACTGGAATGCATAATAGTTAATTTATACATACTATGAATGGTAAGCAGAAGTGGTTTTTTTACTACGCAAAGTATCTTGTGCTTGTATATCATCGTTTAATGAGTCTAACACTTTGATTGTTATATTATTTTCAAAAGATCTAGATTTTAACCAAAATTTGGATGCCAAATACACACGACGGATATGTAAAGGTTGAACACATAACTCACATTCCATTGCGTGTATAGGAGTAGACTTAATAAATCCACCGATAATTCGTAGTACTTGATTTTGCATTTTATCTAGTTTATTCAAATGGCAATTGGAGCTATCATCATAAAGGAATGATGCGTAATCTATTCTACTGCGAATTATCGCAAAATATAGTCTTCTGAGGTGTTTCGGATGTACGCCCCATCCCGATCCAGATAAAACTTTTAAAATATTGCAATACTTCTGTACTTTTTGTAGCAATTCGTTAATGTGCCTTTCCCATCGAAGAGATCGATCCAACCACATTCCAAGATACTTAACGCACTCAACTAATTCTACATTTTTATTATCGATTTTAATGGCAACAGGTTTTCTATTAACACCTTTTTTGAAAACACATATCTTAGTTTTAGATGGAGATATTTCAAGGCCCAGATTGTTAAGACTTTTGTTAAAAATATTTAAAGAATTTTGTAAAATATCTTCGGCCTCTGCAATGGATTTCTTTGTGACATATATAATGAAATCATCGGCATATTGTGAAAAGAAAACATTTGTAAGTGATTCACGAATTTGTATAGTATATATATTAAAAAGCAGTGGCGAAGTCGGATCTCCCTGGGCTAACCCACGACCGGATGACCTTCGCAACATTATGTTATCACATTGTATTCTAAGATATCTTTCCCTTAAGAAATTCCATAGATATTGACACATGTTACGACCTGCTCCTAGCCTATCCAGTATAGTAATTAAAATGGGTACATTCACGTTGTTATATGCATTGTCAATATCTATGAAACTTCCCAAGGTTACCATATTTTTAGAGAATCCTGTTTGTATTCGACTCACTAAGGTACTTAAATTGTCTAAAGATGATCGACATTTTCTAAAACCAACAGTTTCTTCAGCGAGCATACACTTTTTTTCAATAAACCATTCCAATCTCCTATTTATCATTGAATGAAATATTTTACAGATACATGAAATTAGAGAAATCGGCCGGAGAGCAGAATCAGAGGAGGGATCTCTTCCAGGCTTAGGTATCGGAACTACAATTATTTCCCTCCACTGAGTAGGGACAAAACCTAAGAAGTAGAATGTTCTATACAACGATAATAAATATAATTTAGCATTTGCTGGAAGGTTTTTAATCATTGAAAATGATACATCGTCACCACCCGGTGCGGTATCTTTAGATTTAATACACGATTCCAATTCCTGTATCGTAAATGGTACATCTATGACGGTGCTTTCCGACCCAATCACTGGTGCTTGAGGAGATACATAATCTGGTGTTAGAGAACAAAGAAGAGTGAGAGATTTCTCAGTGCTAACATGAGGTCGAGAAGACCTGTACCCTTTTAGCCATTTCATTCGTGACCAAACTTCAGAGGCTGATGAGGACTCGCTTATGGAATTACAAAATTTTTGCCAGCTTTCGGTTTTACTCGTCCTAATAAGTCTCTGAGTATTTCGAATCTTTTTCTGAAGGTCGTCAAGATTGTGTGGTGTAGGATTTCGTCTAAACGAAGAGAGAGCTAATCGCCTTTCAGCAACAGCTTTGGACAGGGACTGATTCCAGTAAGGTTTTGGAAGGAATGTTTTAGCTGGATTATTATTAAACTTCAAAAACGGAATGTAAATATCAGCGGCTTCATTTATAGTATCTAAAAAAAGGTTATACGCTTCTTGAGGAGATTCAGAAATCACAAAATTACTGAATTTATTTTCTAAATAAGATGTGTATTCAACCCATTGGGCCGCTTTATAGTTTCTTTTTTGTTTTGGTTTAGTACTAGAATTATTGAAATATGTAGAAACTTTTATAATAAGATGATCACTTCCAAGCGATTCCTTTAAAACGGTCCAATTACAAGCTAAATAAATATCAGACGATACAATAGTAATATCTGGGGAGGACTCTTGCAATAATCCTTGCACAAGCCGCACCCTAGTGTGGCTGAGATCATTTAGCGAAATTAGATTAAAGTCCATAAGGGAGTCAAATATTTGATTGCCTCTAACGTCCGTTTTATAAGACCAGCTACGGTGATGACCATTAAAATCTCCCATGATAATCACGTTACGACGAACAATTGAAAAAATAAAATCCCAATCACTTTGTTGCGTCACTACGGAAGAAGGACAATACACTGAAATTACGTTTTGGATATGATCACAATTAAACACTTTTACGTAAATGATTTGTATACCGGGGTTAGGAGAATGAACACTACACAACTCAGATTTGATCGATTTGTGTGTCAGCACTGCGACACCACCATAACCATCCGCTCTGTCTGATCTATATATATTGTAGCTACTAATATGAAAAAAAGAGTCTACATCTAACCAAGTTTCGCTAAGCGCTGCTATATGAATTTTCTCCTGAATGAGTAGATTTTCAAACGAGACCAACTTCGGTCTAATACTCTGTGCATTCCATTGCATCAAGTTAAGTCTGCATTGGCCATTCTTAGCCATCTGTTGCGTTAAAAAAAGGTTTTAAAAAAGATACATCTAAAATATTTTTCATAACAAAAGATAATAGCCACTCTAACCCTGTTTGAATACCCAGTTTTATTTTTTCAACGATTGTTAAGTTTTTCATAAATATAATATCTTTCAACTTGTCTATTAAGGAAGTAAATTTTTGTTTATCTCTGTCTCTGCGTTCTTGTTTATTAACTTCTGGAACAGTGTCTGGAGGATTTTCATCAGTTTCCATATTTAAAATATTGTAGTCACTGTTATCATTATCAGACATGTCATCGTTTTCTCTCACTTTATTTTGAGGCAAAGATGGTTTCCGTTGTTTGCGGCGGATGACTTTTTTAGATGGGGTTGGAGTTGCTTCATTTATAACTGGTGCATTACTATGAACGGTTGCCTGAGTTTTAACTACTTCAGCATATGACGATCGTACGGTGGGAACCGTTACTGGAGGATCCACGACAGGAGAACTATGAACTGTTCTCAGCGTAAGGGGAAAGTTTGTCTGATACACTGTTTCCGTTGGAGCTGGCGGGGCAGTAGGAACTGGTATATATTTATTTAATGCCTTTTTATACGTACAATTAAATTCAGCCATAATTTTCCTTATTTTCCTTTCCTTTTGGTAAACTGGGCACGTTTTATCTAGTGCCATGTGATTTCCCGAGCAGTTGCGACAGAAGTATACGGTTGTCTCACAATTCACATGATTACCGCCACACTTAGGACATGTTAGTTTTTTTGAACAAGTTTTTTTTGAATGGCCAAATCTCCAGCAATTTGAGCATTGTGATACCGGAAATAAATAGGGTTCTACCTTAACTCGCATATCATGTATGTATACGTAAGCTGGTAACGATGGGCCCTTAAAACCGACTCGTATGGTCTCGCTATCCTTCCACCCTGATTCATCTGTACTTTTTCTACTAAGTCTTTTTACCGATATTATTTCGATTCCACAGACCATGCTTTCCATCATTTCTTTTTCATTTAATCCTAAATCTGCATCTTTAATAA
Source organism: Thaumatotibia leucotreta (assembly GCA_025490895.1). Taxonomy (NCBI): domain Eukaryota; kingdom Metazoa; phylum Arthropoda; class Insecta; order Lepidoptera; family Tortricidae; genus Thaumatotibia; species Thaumatotibia leucotreta. Next base: position 37,658 of record JALPQI010011139.1, on the reverse strand, counting down.
TGCCATAAGATAAACCTACTTCATATGTTTTTTGGCATCGCCAGCCCAACTCTTCGTGCATACCAACCATGGAAATTAATCGTCCTGCGCTCGTCTCGTTATCGAATTGAACCAATACTTTATACATATTTACATACTTGACTCTAATGATACCAATAATATCATAACTTCTCAACAACTTTGCTAGGGCGAATTGTTTCGGCAACGTTTCTTTACTAGTTATGCTTATCTCTGTGCCCACGGATAAACTTGGATTAAATGTGTAACGTCGTTTTGGATTGTTGACGACTAAAGTCCAATCATCTTCAGATTTCCTGTATCTCTTAGCAGCGTATGAATGATCAGTGATAATATTTGTTGCACTAACCTTGTTTAATGATGTTAGGTCACCTGATGTGCTCGGTTCACCGTTGTCCGTCGTAATTTTTTCTGCCTCGAAATCCATTTCTCGTTGTATTGAGTTCAAAGAATCATCTTTTAAGTATGTTTCAGAACTGTGTACCCGTTTTGTAATTTCGTCAGACCCGCCTTCCTTACTATGGTCAGACATTGTAAGTAATTTGATCCCGGCCGGTGCCGGGACCACCCGAAATTATTAACAAACAGAAAGACTATAATTAATGATTAATTTATAACACAAATTACTTGAATGGAACCGTTAAATTAATAAATAACTAATTAAATTTCGCAACAATTTTCAAGATACGTCTTGCCGCCATAAAGTTTGACAGATATAATTATGTATATCTTTACAATAGTGTGCGTAGCTATGTAACTAGCAAAAAAAAAGGTCAGGAGTAGAAAAAAAATGTTTATATATGCCCGAGGTAAACTTTTGCATCGTATGGTAAAATTAGTTTCGAGAGATTTTTGCACCTTTTTGTAGCCTTTGAATTCTCAAACTAAAGAAGTTTTGTATAATTTGTACAACTATTTAAAAAATGAATGCAATAGTAATCCCAACAGTATTGTGACGCCTGCTGAATTAGTTTCTGTATCAAGCGGAATATCCTTGTCTTCTGTCAGAAGAGTCATAACAGAAAGAGAAAGCAAGTGTCATTCTACAGACCAGATAGGTACCAACCTTTAAAGCACCCAAAAACAAACGAAACCGAAATCCTACAATTATAATAGATGATTTTGATCAACAAGTAATCCGGAGAACGATACACAACTTTCACATTACAAATAAAGAAATTGCGACGATGAAAATACTACACGCAAAATTTAAAAATGAAATAGATTATAAGGGTTGTGTAAGTACGTCATTGCATTAGGTTTTAAATGGAAGCCGACAGAAGATAACCGCAAAGTGCTCATGGAAAAGCACGAAATTCGATACTAGCGAATTAACTATGTGATAAAAATTGCAGAATATTGTAAACAAAATCGACCAATAGTATATACTGATGAAACATATATACATACATCACATACCCTGTCAAAGTCTTGGTCTGATGCTAGTACTTATGGTATAAAGCAACATATATCAAAGGGCAACCGCTTGATCATTGTCCATGCCGGCGGAATGGATGGTTTTGTACCAAACGCCTTGCTGATGTTTAAATCCCACCAAAAAAGTGGTGACTACCACGACAATATGAATTATGTAAATTATTCGAAGAGGATCGAAACGCAATTAATATCGAACCTTAAACCTAACAGTGTTGTTGTTCTTGATAATGCAGCATATATTATCATAACTCAATTAAAAATCGTGCACCAATTTCGACTTCAAAAAAACAGGAAATGGTTGACTGGCTGAAGGAGAGAAAGATCGTACATTCATCGAATATGTATAAGCCTCAGTTGTATCAACTGATTTTACAAAATAAGGCCAAATTTGTTGAATATAAGATCGACGAAATCTGAAGGTGCATTCAGACCAAAAGAGTATTCGCTGTTTTATCCCCCACTCTACGAAATCAACCAATCACGTTTTGTGTAACGATCGAATTTCGTAGAGTGGGGGGTTAGAATAGCGAATGTTCGTTTGGTCTGAATGCACCTTCAGATTTCGTCGATCTTATATTTAACAAATTTGGCCTTATTTTGTAAAATCAGTTGATACAACTGAGGCTTATACCTACATATTCGATGAATGTTCGAACTTCTTTTTGAAAAAATTTTCTTCTTGAAAAAGGTAACACAGTTTCCAACAAACGACTTTTTTTCTTTCTGTAGACGAAACTTGGTAACCAATAACTTATGCATGTTCTGTGTATTGCGGCTGTGAATGTCAGAAAGCTTTTTAAAGGATTTAATATTCTTATGTGTACACATTATCACATCCAGTATGTATTGTGAAGCTACTGTGAGAATATCTATTTCCTTAAATCGTTCTCTCAGTGAGTCGCGAGAGCTCATATTGTAAATGGATCGAATAGCTCTCTTCTGAAGAATGAAGATGGTGTCCAAATCTGCTGCTTTGCCCCAAACCAGTATGCCATAAGACATAATACTGTGAAAGTAACTAAAGTAAACTAGGCGAGCTGTCTCCACGTCAGTGAACTATCGGATTCTTCTAACTGCATACGCGGCAGAGCTCAGCCTTTTTGCCAGGGTAGATATGTGAGGAGCCCATTTCAGATTGCTGTCCAAGGTAAGGCCCAGAAAAAGTGCATTATCAACAAGGTCTAGCTTCTCGCCATTTAACGTGATAATAGTGTCAGACTTTCTTACATTTGGAAGCGAGAATCGTACACATTTGGTCTTCTTCGCATTACGAAGTAAATTATTTGCTGTGAACCACTCTGATACCTCTTTCAAAGTTTCATTGACTTGTCTGTAGTCAATTTGTTTTCTGTCAACTTTGAAAATTAACGATGTATCATCAGCAAACAGAACTATGTCAAATTTATTTTTTACAAGGTTCGGCAAGTCATTTATGTACACCAGGAAGAGGAAAGGCTCCAGAATAGAACACTGATCACCACACGAGAACCTTTCTCCGGCATCGGCTATCGTCAGTTCAGCGTGCAATGTGGCCTCTCCACTGCCACTTAGAGCGTGCTTTATTTCTTGCTTCTGATTCGCGCAGATCACTCAAGGAAACTTCGAGCATAGCTCGTTCCATTGGGAAGAAAATTAAAATCACGGCTGAACGCTATCTAAAAAAAGATCAACCTAGTCCCTAACAAACCAAAACTTGCTTGGGCACTCTGGGAGATAATATATCTAGTAGATGTTATTAGGTTGCTGGTACATACACAAATAGAGAAGGTGGCCAAAAAAAAAAACCCGGTGCCTGTGAAGTTTGGGATTCAGACTAGATAACCTAGGAGGGTTTTGGAAGTTTCAGAAGCGTATATTTTATTTGGAAATATGCACCTATTAGGTGCCAGGGGTACCTAGTAGGTACTATAACTAAGGAGCTTATTGTATTTCCCAAAACCTCACTGGCAACGGGAATGCATTTATTTTCGGCCACGCTATATACTTAGATATATTTATAGAAAACACACAACTAAAGGGTAGGTAAATTCGTGCTCATCAAGTCATCACCCAATATGCCCACACTTACGAGTATGCCCTTACCCGGTTTTGAATCAGCGACCTCTGGCTTTGTAGGTAGAGACAAACTAGGCTATGGAGGCCGTTATCCACTACTTAGACGCCAAAAAAACTAAAAAGTGAGGTAATGTGATAGTCGGTTTAGGTTGGATCGTATGGTTTGCGCACGCGCAATGCTTAGCGCAACGCAAACACTGGTCCAGTGTTCAAGTTCAGGCAGCCAGAGCTTACCGAGCGCTAGACTCATCAGATCAACCAAAACCAAATAGCAAAGGTCCATATAACCTGCTGCCTACTTAAGGTACTTTTTCAAAAAAATATCATTAAAAAAAAATCAAATATCATTAAAAATCGTGAAAAATCATTATATAAATCCTAAATTTTCCTTTTGTCTTTTTGACTACGTCCTTTGCAAACGATATCAGCAGTAAATGAAGTTGCTTTTAATTTGTGGTATTAAACATAAAGTATTAGACGTTTTGAGCCGTAGTTTAAGAATAGGTCATTTGTTATTATACCAATACCAATGACCACAGAATTAACCCTGTAAAATTGTGGTCTTTAATTTGTTCCCGTACTGGTCAGTACTATGGGTACAGTAAGTACCTACCGGGCTAAGACGCCAACTAAGCGAAAATGCCAACTGCTAACGCTCAGTCGCAAACGGATCGCAACTATCATTGTCGGACTATTAAGAAGAGCGACACGAAGAAAGAAAACTACAATAACTACGCTATTGAGCGTTAGCGATTAGCGATTTTATTCGATATGGGTAGTTAGTGTAGTTACTCGATTAGCATCGATAGTGTACTTTAGTTTGCTTCCGAGGTTTAAGCGTAGGCTCGACAAGCGATGGCAATGTCCCAGCTCCCAGGTCGGATTGCGGCTAATAACTACAGACAAACACATTAATTACCCGGTAGCTAGTACATTACCCTGACACGAGGATCGTGTTTTAATCCTAACTTATACAGAATACAGACCCGTGATCATGTAAACTGACATTCTTATCTTACATACATAATTTAAGAACAGGAAACTATTTAATATTTAAATTTCTGATTAATTTGCTAATTGGTGGCCAATACCTATGTACTCCTTGTTTAAATTATAGTAGCTGATATTTTTCAAAAGTAGTTTTTTCGAAGAAGAAACATCGGCCATCTGGAGCTTAGTGTAATTCGTTATCTTTACCCACTTCTTTCTTACGGTCCCATATCCCAATCTTTACTTTACAATTGACAGTTTGCTTAGTCTAAATAAATAATGATCAAATAATTCGTAGTATATTCCTATTACATTTAAATCGATCGTAAATACGTAATAGCTAGCTGTAATACATAATGTAGCGAGGTTGAATATAAAAACCTTACGCATCTAAATATAGGTTCAATAATCAATGCTAGTCTGAATTCTGATTAAATACATAAAACATCAATTACAAAGCTATTACTTACCGTATAAACACTGGAATAAGTGCCCACTATAAGTATTATTATTAAATACTGCAGAAGAGGCTACACAAATGTATGCACATAAAGCAGAGTGCACACAAATTGGGCTTAATTACCACGTAAGCTTGATTATTTAACGGCTCTTTCATTTTAACGGTTAATGAAGGGGAAATATAACATTGCATTGGTATGTATTTTAACGGTTCTGTAGGTTCTCAAAACATAAGTCTGTACAATGGGGATTAACGATTTCCGCGTAGTACTTACCCAAAATGAGGTGTATCTGAGATGTAAAGGGCATAAGAATTTGGCTGGTTAAATGTCCAGGTATTTAACAAGACAACGTTGGTAGTGTTCCAAATTAGCATCATACCATGATTGATAGTTATTTAGCATAAGCATCTGGCGAAGTGGTAGGAATTTCCAGATAGGTTCCTACTCGTATAGGGTTGCAAAAAAACGGTTTTTTTCTGGCTTGAAAATAAAAAAACATGAAAAAAAGAGTGAAAAAGCGGGTTTTTTTTAATGTGTTTTTTTTTTCAAAGTAAGAAATCTAAATTTGCAAGGCAATTAATACTTTTTTTTTACAGTTTTTCTAAACTTTATGTTAACTATTAAACGAATATTATTTAAAAACTATCGAGTCCAAATAGTTTTTTTTTTGCTTTTTGCTGAATAATGTAGTTACAAACTTACATAACACAGGCGTACTTACTTTGATGTTCTTAGTTATATAAATAAATCACGAAAAACCATTTATTTTAGTATGATTTGAACACCTGAAAAAAAACCATTTAAAAAAAGAACCATTGTACTTAGTTTTTTTCATGTTTTAAAAAAAAAAAAAGTATTTTTTTTCTATTTACTACCCTATACTCGTATAGTTTGTTAATCAAATACAGGCTATAATTTCAATCAGACGTAGGATTATTTCGTTTAGTTTGCGTTTCTTTATTAAGTAATAGTTTCAATTATACGTAATAATGACAAAAAATATTTTTTATCTGAGAAGCATTGTGTCTAGCTGACCGTTCTGAAAATCTGAAGTCAAACACTATTGTTAAAATAGTATAATAAATTAATAATACAGGGTGTTCCACGAGCCACTGAAAACCTTGAACGGGGTGATTTGGTAGGTTAAACTGAATAACTTTTATTTGCCTTTTTCATATAAAATGTCGTGATCAATCGGTCAAAACGTATGAATAAGACATTTTTTTTTTAGATTTCGTGATTGGCCCCATGTTAAAAGTTGTTCAGTATAGCCTACTAAATCACCCCGTTCAAGGTTTTCAGTGGCTCGTGGAACACCCTGTATAATATAACCTTTGTAAATCTACCCTGTAGTAAATGTCATCAATATGATAAAAAAGAACAACCCGTCGAATACCTAGGCAGGAACGTGTTATCTATTTCAGTAAGTAGGGCAGAAATGTCGTTTTTGTGTACTTTTATGAACACAATTTCTGCGCAGTTCAATTTTAAATGAATTAGTACCTACCTACACAATATATATATAGGAGATATTTCGGCAATGTACCAAGAATAAACAGGGTACTATGGACGGTCACGCAGAGTAACTTTCACTATGGAAACCAACAAGAAATCGAAAAATAATCTCTTAATTATGTGTTAACTAATTGATCCATAATTGATAGATAAGTATCGATTAAGTTATACTTAGGATTTTTTTCCGCGTTTTCCTGGTTGGCTCCATAGCGGAAGTTATTCAGCGTGACAGTCCCCAGTACCCTGTTCACTCCTGCTAAATGATTAATCAATGTAGCAGCATATTTATGTATAAAGGAATACCTAGTTTATGATATAATAGATCAGTGTGTTGACTGAATTATTCAAATATACAGGTACATTTGAATAATTTCCAGTTATTTCCAAAAACAGTATATTTTTTGTATTTTTGCTTAGGATCGCGAGCGATAATTATGGGCTAAATAATTATTGCCAAATAAATAGACTAGGTACGTTAGTGCTTAGTGATCATTGTGATCAAAACATTTTAGTTTGACGAATAGTATTCTTTTTACAAGGGTTAGACTATACAGTGTTGCAAATGGTGCCCATTTACCCCGTAGTCACCAAAACCCTCACCCCCGTATTGATAAACGTTTCTTAACTTAGCAAGGCGCTAAGCTAAGCTAAGGCCTTCCACTTTTATAGACATATTGATAAGACCGAAAGATTGATAAGACCGGACAAACAATACTTCACAACAGACATTCATGAAAAATAGGTTAAGCATCTATATAATTTACAATATATACAGGTTGTAAATATAATACGGGTGAATCTCTTAACTCTTAGGACATAATAAGTAAGTACATTTCGATAACGATTACTTAGAATTAAATCACATCATCAGCCTTTCTCAGTTCACTGCTGGATGTAGGGTCCTATTAACTATGCGTATGGACGTATTAGGAGGTAAATACCCAACTGGGCAAGCGGGTTGGAGATCGCAGTAGCGAATTCATTATGATCATGCTGCTACCCATCATTATTCTTCTATTCATTGACACTGCAATCCCTTAGTTGACTCGACTCTTACGATACCCATGGGAAAATTTGGGGTGGTACCAAATGTATTCTTAGTGCCGTCACCACGAGGCATCTTAGAAATACAGTAAAATTTTCCAATACAAAAGCCTGCAACACATAAACTTTTCTTTTTGCCCAATGGTTGACTAGTAGACAATGCCTTAAGGCATTTGTATTTTTTTAAATTGTGCTATAAAGAAATAAAACTAATATTTTCTTATAATTTAAGAAAATATTATGTGCCATAAAGTTTAAATAAATAAAACGATACGCTCGAATTAAACCGTCGCTGATATATAAGTAATTTAAAAAGAGGATGACATAACTGGCATAACAATGTTTACGGTTACATATATAGGTCTGTACGTGTACATTGTCGGTCCAAGAGTCTGAAAAAATAAATACACTCTGGGGTAAAAATTAAGTGAATATTGTAACTTAAACCTCTCAAGTAATGATCACTCTAAAATGAATGGTCTGATTTAATTTATCGCCCGTATTCGATTTTGCACACGGTATAATAAAGTGATTTAATTTATACTTACCTACCATAGAATTTTATAAAATAATTTTGTTTGTTCGTTGTTCATCTACATAATTGCGAGTTCTACTCGTATAACTTGAATGGACAAATAGTAGGCCAATATGTAGATAAACATGAACATTCCTGTGCCAACATCATACCACCGACTACGTCATGGTGTTGACATCAGCTTATATCTCGTATTATTCGTATCCGGTTTCTTTTTTATTAACTCAGTAAAGCACAATCATCCCGCAATTATAATACAAACACATATTTGTGAATCATCCCGTCGTTTCTTTGGCCGCGCCGTGCAGAAGAGATAATAGCCGATGTAACAGACCATACTAATCTGTTCGTGTGAAATTCTTTAGTCAATGAGATGGCAAGCAAAAAGTTGCGAAACTAAATATTCAAACCATGAATGGGTCAAACCATCGGACTACTTATATTTTAAAGATAATTGTAAAGCAACATGAAAGGTATGCTTTTCGTGAAAAGCTGTTATTTATAGTCATGTAATTAGGTAAACAAGATACTTATGGACAAAAGTTTTATCTGTTTCATCTAACGTAATAAGCATATGAAAAATAATTCTAATAGCTATTTGTACCTACTAGAAAAATCCGCAATACTTTTATCTGAATGGCCCTTGTCCATAATAAGCCATTAGATTCTTACATTACACCGATTACAAGATGTTTCATGCTGTAAGAAGATACATAAAAGGGCAATAAAAGGCTTTTGTTAGTGGCCACCATGTTTGTTAGAGCTTCGGAAACGTGAAATTCCTCACGTCTTACAATTTGCAGTACCCACACTGCACTACACTACCTACCTATGAGTACTTTTTTAGTAATTGAACAATTACAAAGTAGCCATTTGCAACACTTTAATGCACCTATAAACTTTGCAGTTCACTGCCCGTAAAGGAATATTTTAATTTGAAGCGGTGTTTTAAACGCCGCCGTCATTCTGCGGAGACCACGGCGGAAAATATACTTACGCGGAATAGGAATGTTCGCGTTCGGCGGTTCCGACGGAATTATTGTAAATTTAACCGATGATTGAATTTTTTACAAGGTAATCAATGAGTCGAGGACGGGGCGGGTTAGCTCATCCGGCAGGCATTTCGGTGGTTTTTGTGAAGTGCGCGAGGAAGGCCTTCGCGGACACGACTCGTACAAATGACGACATGCTTCAATTTATCAGCACACTCTGTCCCGCCAAGATGTTCCCTTCTTCATCCAAACCAACTTGTCCCACGTGTCTATCATCATTGTAAAACGCTGGAATACCTAAATATAAGACAGAAAATACCAAATAAATTAACGGCTAAATAACACGCATAAACTGTAATAAAATCGTCATAAACATTAAAATGAATACGATTAAATTAACTATTAGGAAAGGCTTATTAACAACTATTAGGCAAATCAAATCTTGATGTTATCAGTGCAGCTTCTAAGTTTATTAAACTTAAAAATTAAATAAATTAACAGAACATTTGCATATTGATATCTTTATTTGGTATATTATAAATTACCGTTATGGACTATATCATGTAGACCAGCAGGCTTAGCACATGATTGGTGCGACAGTATGTCGCCGCGAGATAGATCTCCCGTCCTTCACTAGCTGTATAAACAAAAGAGGGACGGATAGACTATCTCGCAACGAGATACTGTCGCGCCAATCATGTGCTAAGCATACAGGTACATTATAATGCATGGTAAATGCAAGTGATGGCAACGATTATGGTAAACGCGTTTATTAAACAACTTAATAATATAGTTTATATACATTTGAAAACGATAACACTCATTAATGAGGTCAAGTGTTCATGTAGATAAATACAACTTACCTCGGCGCTACGATAGACATCAACGACCGTGTACTGCGTTTTTGTGTTCTACTAGGATTGCTATATAGGAATCCTTTGTAGTGTACATACTTATTTATGTCATATTTTGTACAAAGACATAGCTCGTATAAAATTACTTGTTATTCCGTTTACCTAGGTTTACCTACATGTGTATTTTCTTTGTTTTTACTCACGTTTTTAATGTTGACTCGTGATATCGTAATAAGTAAATAAAGATTTAGAGTCCATTCATAGTACGTACTATGTAAAAGATAGGTAATAATTACAAAAGCGTTTCTTTACAATTCGTTCAGGCACATCAGTGTTGTTTAATCGACTGACATCAGCTAATTAGCTTTAGGTAGCATCTATTACTTGTAACTACTGTACGAGTAACAATCATTCACTCGCTTCGTTTATCCGTTTAATCATTCTACGCTTTACGAATATGTACTTAAGGGCACTCAATAGTGACGCTGACGTATGAAACCTAGTATTGCTTATAACGTTTTTAACGGTATGTATACGTTCAAGTAGCAAATACGCTATTAAATACTTAAGTTTGAGGTACAATCGATTATACCATTAAGTAATAATTATACGCCGTATATTGCCATGTGCCGCAGTGATGGTGGCGGTAACAGAGAACAGTCTCTACTGCACAGGCGGTCGACGTATTTTTCCAAGTTCTGCCTGGTTGTTCATTAATGAGCTTCGTTATAAAATAAGCTGAGGGTTCTTAACTGCCATCCGGCGAGATTGCTTTTCGTGGTCGACGTCTATTATTTATAGGCAAAGCTGAAGGAGCCTCAAGCAGGCCGAGCAGCGACGGACGCCTGTAAAACTGCAGACAATGCGTCATAGTCGTGCGCGTGCGCCATCCGTGCAGTAATTACTCGCTCGTCTGTGTTCAGCAGGACGGATGATAAGCAACAATGTTTCTCGTCTTGGAAAACAGGATGCGGTGCAAACGCTGTAAGAGTGGAGTTTCTGCTCGCTGGAATATTCTAAGAACTCTTAAAGACACATAGATGAAGTAAAAAATATACTCGATTTGCATGCTTTAGTGTGTGAAATCGATATTTCAAAATGTGCATTTGTTCATATAGGATGCCATCAATAAAAGTTAACGGATGTAAATGTATCAACTCAACACCTCACTTTTTTATTTCTTGTGAGTTTTAATTAACGTGAAGCGACTTTAAACGTCAGAATTGGTCCTACGAAGAGCTTTTAATTTGCATAATGTTACCGTTTCTGTAATTTGAAATTTTATGGCATACGTAGCGGTTAGTATTCCAAATCGTCGATTCTATGTGTTCTGTAATAAAACATGAGATGCGTGAAATCGATAGCTTCGAGGGCAACCTACTGTTGAAAATTGCAAAATTGAAATCGTGCTTACGTATCTAGACTTGTATCGATTATTTTCATCTTGTAACTTCATGTAGGTAGTTTTGAGAAAATTAATCTTGTAAATGCCTAGGTACTTATTATTTAACTAAACTGTAATGAACAATCATAAAGCGCTTTGGATCCGACAAAGTTATGGTTAAACTTGGACATCACATCACTCTTACATTTAACGCCCAGTCAAGTAGCACGTTAACGGTGTAAAGTAGCAGCCTTAGCAGGTAGCAGAGGTAAAATATCCTGGCATTGTAAGTATATTTATACAGTAAATATTCTCTAAATTTATTTTCCATAAAAAAAGATGAAAGTAATTAGTTAAAATGTTTAGGTTAAATGTTCATTGCCAAGGCTCCATTGGGAGAGCAAATCGATTAGTGAGAGTTGCGCGCAAGTGATGACAAATTAGCTAATACACTACTACTCGACGTGAGAGCACGCTAATGACAAAGCGCATGGACGCCGGGCTCACATGGCGCAAAGCGAGCGGGTAAGAACCTAAAGCCTTTCGCATATTTAAATACCAAGAACTTAACCACGTCATATAACGGAAATAATGATTATTCATAATAATTTCCAATAAAAATCCAGACGCAACTAGTCTACAGCTGTATTTTAAGAAATTCAATTTTATGTATACAGGTTCAATGGAATACGAATTCGGTCGTAATGGCGAACGGTAAAATTTTGTAATGTGCGGTCCGAATGTAATTTCATGTAGACCAGTCCGAGGTACCCTTGAACCTAAGTGGCAGCTCGCGGCCGCGTTGCCAATGACCCCGCGCGGGCGCAGCGGCGCCGCACCGCAAGCTCGCTAATTGTTACGTAACGCCGATGACTTACGTGCAACGATACTTTTAAACATGCGATAAACAGCAATTTCTCGCTCATGTGACATGACGCGCAGTCGCGAATGGTCATCGATATTGGGCTGCAAACAGGTTCGGCGGACGAGCAGCTTCTTGCCGGCTCCACGGGAAGGGAAGGATCACTGAACTTGCACATCGCTTTATCTCATTCCTTACCTCATAGTCCTTGAGATTGTAGAATATTTCCCTGACAACTGCATGTTTAATTACGCTGTCGTGTTTTCTTCCTGTTCTCGTTACATACCTATGTCATGAATATAGCTCTTTGTTTTTAAAATAGACGCTAAATAAACAATTCAAACATTTGAAATGTTAACGTTTCATAAATTTAAATAATTCACGAACTAATGGGGTGTTAACGATGATTTATTAAAACGGTTTTTCTATGATATTGTATTTATGAGAATTTAAGGCTGAGACAAAGTGTCTCTGTTTGAAAACTTTGTATACCTTTTCATCTGATTAGGTATCCTCACTATGCTAGGTAGATATTTATAACAAAATTTTAAAACATAAATAACATAGATGCAATGACTATATATATTTAGGTAAGTAAATGTAAGTACGATAACAGTAGCGTCCGGAACGCTCATAAACATCTGAACACGGAGACGTGAGCATAACGATAGAGGTATCGTTATGGCAATAATGGCGTGTTCAGATATTTTTGAACGCCCCGGATACGATATACCTGATGGCGACAATACCTACCTATCTAGTTGAGCTTTCAAAGTAGCGAGAGCATAGTTAATTGCGCGTGGTTCAAGCGAAATGCATGTCAAGTATGAAAAAAAAACAATGTCATGTAACATAAACCCAAAATAAAGAACAAGCTGATCAGTGCTCGACACAGAAACATTGAAGTGATGCGTTTGAAATATTTTCCATCTCGTTTATTTATTGAGCAAGCGAACACGCGACGCAGGCGCATTGAGCGCCCCGAGCGCCCCGAGCTGTTGTGCTAGAATTTTGATTGATATTTTTTGTCAGTTAACTCGGCCACAATAAGATGACAGCGGCAACAAGAGGAGTGCAAAATAGACGACGTAACTGAAAGTATGAAGGTTAGCTGTTGGCGACGACCGAAACTCGGCTAACAGTAACAGTACCTACACCCACGGCGAGCGCCGCAAAAAGTGCACCGGGTGACGCTGCTGACGACCGGCTTTGTACACCCGCCATTCAAATTAATTAGGTATATCTGTCATGAATGCAGGCTCCCGTGTATCATTCGTTTAATGATATTGAATCTATAGATATTTAACGCGAGACTGGGTCATTCATTTGTGGATTGTAAATAAAACAAATCCAAACAACATTACCAGAGAGAGTCAATCCTATCAATGGTTGTAGAAGATGATAGATGTAAATTTAATTAACAGCTGTGTATTGAGCCCATTCTAATCGAAAATTAGTATGCATATTATTAATGTAGGTAATATCCCATGCCGGATATAGATAGATGTGTAGACGCAGCGTGGCAGCGGGCAGCGCAGCAGCAAGCAGCGCCGGCGCTGGCTGCGATCGCTTTCTCGGCCTCATTCTTCGCTGACCGTAAGTCGGAAGGCGCCATGTTCTCATAGTCGACAAACCGATGTATCTATGTCGATTGCTTGTAGGCGGCCTTGAGCGCCAGCCATTAATTTGTGTGCAGAGCCGCCAGCGGGATCCCGTTATAGCGAGCGCCTGAATCTCGTGCCCACTCACTGATATTAGCACAACTCTAATAGACTGCGTACGGGACATTCGCTAATCGCATCCCCAATGGATGCATCCGCCATCAAAGCAATTTTCAAGCCCGAGAGGATTTGAAATCGGATCGTAACTGGTAAATTATACTTGAGATTTTAAGTAGGGCTGGTATTATTTTGATAATCATAATCGTGGGTTCAGGATGGAAAACTTGGTTGCTTGATCCGTAAGCATTTGGTATGCAAGACGAGTAGAAGCCTACACCATAAAATGTTCCTTACAGATTAGCAAAAACTCTTGCAAGCAGGGCACTCATGGCAGTTGTGTTATTACGGTTCCCACGGTCCTCAAAAGCTGGCACGGGGCCGGTGACAGCGGGGCGTCGGGATCGTTTACGCTCACTTATTATTTTATGCGTATGAACCTTCATACTATGTAATTATTTTCTTAGGCCCTGCTCTGTAACATTCGTATAAACAGCCTCCGTAGCCTAGTTGGTAGTGACCCTGCTTACGAAGCTGGAGGTTCCGGGTTCGAATCCCAGCGAGGGCATTATTTGTGTATTTATTTATTACAAATATTTGTTCCTTGGTCGTGTCTGTCTATGTATTTAAGTATCTGTATGTATCTATCTATTATACCTATCGTCGCCTGGTTCCCGCATCACAAGCCTTAATTGAGCTTACCGTGGACTAGGTTGATTTGTGTAAGATGTCCCAAGATATTTATTTATTATTTATTTAAACAAGATTGCTTGCCGCTTATAGAGTAGGTATGGTCCAAAGCTCCTAACCTTATAACAGATTGCATATGCCCAACAAATTGACCGGTGTCCGCAAAGCTGGAGTGGAGTGGATGAGTGGTTTAGGTATCAGCCGCGAAAGATGAGGACGTGGGTTCAAATCCCACCTCCAGCGTTAATAAACTTCGGTATATAACGGTATTTATTAACGCTGGAGGTGGGATTTTTGTGTTTGCTGGGGTGGGATTTTTGGCTTAAGACATCTCGTACATTTGAGCACTACTATTCGTTTAATCTCGTGTTAGTAGCCTAACCCGAGATTGTGCCAAGCGACCATAGCCTTGTCTCTGATTTTTAGGGTTTCGTACGAAACTAGGAACAATTATAGTTTCGCCATGTCCGTCTGTTGGCTGTGCTCCTTGGCCGTTAGGACTAGAAATTTGCAATCTGGTATACTGTACATACATAATTATTAATCACGCCGACAAAAACCGAAATACTCATTTTCCCGGCTTCTGATGTAATATACTATTAAAGAAAACTGTAGATTGCACGAATAGTGTTACTTATTTAAAATAGTACCTAGGATACCAGTGTGATAAAAATTAAGTTCGAAACGAGTGGAGGTAAATTAAGGCACGACCGAAGGGAGTGCTTTAAATCGACACGAGTTAGGAATTGCCATAACGACAGAGGCGTGTTCAGATATTTTTGAGCGCCGGACGCTACGACGACGTGTTAGCGACTATGTGGTCTACCGTTAGCTGGAAGATACTGCCGCACTACGTCCACGGTGCTGGTGTCATGTTAATTCAAGGATTTTCTCCGGATCCGAATCTGGCGCACTGAGGGTAGGCGAGTTATATGCTTAAGTATATGTAAAGATGCATTCAGACCAAAAGAGCATTCGCTGTTCTATCCCCCGCTTTACGAAATCAACCAATCACGTTTTGTGTAACGATCGAATTTCGTAGAGTGGGAGGTTAGAATAGCGAATGTTCGCTTGATCTGAATGCACCTTAAGACGTTCACTCATATAGAGCTAGAAACAAAGTTGACTCAGTTGGCTTTCGCATACGGTCAAGGGGGTGACTATAGAACTATACCTACATATATGGTCAATATCTTAAAAAAAAATCCGTTTAAAATATTTGCAACGTAAAAAAAGGAAGAAGATGAACATATAATTTTTTTTATGTTCATCTTCTTTTTATTTACTTTTTTCGATTTGTGAACTGCGTTTCATTTTGTGTGCATGTATTTTGTACTATATTTAGCTATTATACTTAAATTTAATTGAATTAACCATATTGTTGTCATAACATAACGATAAAACATATGTAAATGACATAAAGATACAATTGTTACCTGTAATTGGATAAACATCAACAACGAAAAGAAAAGAAAAGAAAAACATTTATTTGTGACGCTTACAGTACAAACATAAACAAGACAACATAGGAAAATAAAAAGATAAAAAATAAATTAAAATAAAATAAAGTAAGTGGTGTGTGGTGTGCATCACAAAATGGACCCAACTCAGCATATTGCCGACTTGCCGAATTTATCAACAACGGTTGTACATAAAATTAAGTGAATGTAAGATGAAGATGTAGGTACCTTATTATCTGTTGGTGACCATAAATAAAACAATAAAATTGTAAATTTCTAAATGTGAAGATGATCGCCACTGAAGCGATTGAAATTTAAAAAAATCCGTAATATGACAGAGTCAATATAAATAAAAAAATCGAAAGAAAGTGTGCGATGCGTGTGTTTCCTTTAGACTTCTCTCGTGACAATCAACGTATGAGCGCAGCTTATATATGTGACCAGAATTTATTATAGGCGCCTTGAATAGCTTACAGTCAGATTGAGCTCCTTTTGCCTGGGAAAATCTAAGAAATTTTACGCGGAACATTTAGAAAATACAAATTAAGTAGTTAAGGAATTCGATATAGGTACTTATGTATTTAACACATCTTGAATATCTTGAGCTTGATATAAACTTACTTTGTTTCAATACCTGTAGGTACCTACATTTTAAATGTTTCCTAAAAGAAAGTTCAAAACTATAGTCAAGCATTCCTAGACCTGGAATTAACTGTCTGGCGCAATATACCTACATTAATGAAATAATGAATGAATGAATGAATATGAAACCCAAGGGGGGGTCACGAAACCCAGCCATACCTAGTAGT
This sequence comes from Thaumatotibia leucotreta, assembly GCA_025490895.1. Lineage (NCBI taxonomy): Eukaryota > Metazoa > Arthropoda > Insecta > Lepidoptera > Tortricidae > Thaumatotibia > Thaumatotibia leucotreta. The sequence continues at coordinate 20,834 of JALPQI010011139.1, read as the reverse complement.
GGTTGCTATGTTGGATGCTTGGAAACGCTTGGTGATTGAGCTGATTGGTGGTGTGGATGCTTGGTGCTTCACCTTGTACAGCTGTAGTGCAAAATCGCTTTTCATTGTATTTTCCCGGGAACGTCCCAATTTATCTTTCTGTCTTAATTAGCTTCAGTGCAATGAATACTGAAGCTCATTGTGACAGCAATATGAATTCAAACGTTTCCTCTGAAATGCCGATGGAAAAACATTTTGCACTACATCTGTACTCAGTAGTTTGATATAGTAGTTTCAGTCGCTTTCATACACGCAATGATGGGGCTGGTTGTTTTATTCAAGTTAAAAAAAAGGGTTTATTATTTATTGGACCGAGTCCAGTTATTTTTATATTAGTACGAGTAGGTAAGGGTGTAAGCAAATACATTTTTAGAATAATTAGGCGGTCTAAATAATTACAATAGGTACTTGCTTAAGTTGGTAAACCTGACCCGAGCCAATTGTCATCACACTTATACACATTATTATGTACCTCTGTGCTACTCCAATTGGCCCTTGACCGGTTTAATTAAGTTTTATTTGTCCGATCCATGTTATAGCTTACAGTTATCTCTTCACCTACTTACTTGTTTACCATGTCAAAGTACGTGGTGAAATGGTGAAACTCCCGTGTAAATTAAACTATTAGGTACTTACTAAAAGAAATCCGAACATAAAGTTATTTTTCAAGGCTGTATTTAAGGTAAAGGTGCATTCAGACCAAACGAGCATTCGCTATTCTATCCCCCACTCAATGAAATCAATGAATCACGTTTTGTGTAACGCTCGATTTTCGTAGAGTAGGGGGTTAGAATAGCGAATACTCGTTTGGTCTGAATGCACCTTAATGTTCAGTCACGAGCTAGGCAAGCATTGCCACCAAAATTATAACGGCCTAAAGCAGTAATACATACCTACACAAATACTATTCCTACAAATAGACAATATTTCTAAGCTTATCTACTCATTCACAATATACGAGTTTAAATCGAAAACTTAACTGCAAAAAATCAATTTAGTCACACATAAACGATATGAGGCGTGACTTTCATCACGTGTCGCATCGCCATGGATCACCCACTATGTATTCCATTGTGCATAGATTTCTAGATCATTTTTTGCATCACACACGTCAAAGTTTCATTTCAGTTGATGTGACCGTACGGACCGGAATCATGTCGGACACTTTCACTTACTGTACTGATCGCTTTGGGTGGCAAACCAATTAGTAATGATAGAATATGCGTTCAAAATTAATAATTATACTTCAGCAATTTACTGTATCTGCTGTTCAGTGATTAGGTAATGATTATCTACTGATTAAGTACGCACATTTTTTATTTATTTTACTATTAGAAGCGATGAACCTGATCGAGTATACAATGAGTGAATGGAACTTTCAAGAATGTTTCTCAATGAAGTTAATTTCCTATCTCCTTAAATGGTCCCTGTAATATATGATAGTAACCTAATATAAGTATGAGATTTAATTGAATATTTTATTCTGATTCAAAATACTCAGAAATATTTGCTCCTATCTTTAGACAAATGAACAACATACACTTTAGATGAGTATTTAATAAAATACTGCTTACGTATATTAAACACGATTAATGAATGGCTGGCCTTGTAACCAGCCGCGGACAGGATGATCTCAGGAGGCTCAGGTAGCCATAATGTTCTCACGGATCGGGGTCTCGAAGAGTCGCCACTCATTGCTATTGACGAAGCGCGCTGCCTTGCTGCTTCTTAAAATTACTTGCATACCGTATTTATTTTGAATACATTGAGGTACTGAACTGAATTCGCACATGACCTAAATCAATTTGATTGCATTACGACACATGCGCAGTTTTCTGATGTTACTCGTTGAATGTTAAGCAGTTACTCGTGTCATCGAGCTATTTGTATTAAGTGTAGGGGAGCGTGGGGTAATCAGAGCGGGCGGGTAACGGGAGCGGTGTTAAAGTAGACTTACCCAGCACTCGTATTTGTGCAAGCGACCTTCGGACATCTTCGGGAGTGCTCGGTAACGTTTGTCACCCCCGCACGACCCTTCAGTGGCCCGCGATCAGTTGCACGAGACCAATGTGTGTTTTTGGCTCCGCCGTTATAAAATATTGTGAAATTCATCATTAACGGTAAGTGTTAAGTAATCTATAACTTGATTGTAGTTACCCTTTATTTGTTACGTTAGTGTATCTTATTTACGTAGCTGCATCGCAAATCACTACTGTTAATCAATTTTTTTTTTTAAGAATATTTTTATGTAACGGTAGGCATGCGGGTAGTTGGAGCTATTCATGGCTCTCATTACCCCAAGTCGCTTAGCTAGTTTTATACTGAAATATTTGTCGTTATTTTCGCTTCCAGATGCCACGAAAAAGGGACCACACTACATCAAAAGTCTTGTTGACGGTAGATACTTTAGAAAATGCAATTGAAACCCTTCGGATGGGTGGCAGATCAGTATTCAAAATAGCAAAAACCACAGGGATACCCTACAGTACGCAAAAAAAGCGGTTTAATCTAGCTAAAGCGAATAATGAAAACTTTAAGTTTCCTCCGGAGTAGGGAAGATTCGCGGTTTTCACTCAGGAACAAGAAAATCAACTTGCTGAACATCTTCGCCAAATGTCGAATATGTATTGTGTTAACGAACTCTCAATTTCATTATAGTACATTTCGTTACAAGTGCAAAATTTTTGTTTTCGCCGAGGGTGAAAGTTGGAGCCCGAGTGAAACGAGGGCGACAATCACCCGAGTTAAAAAGAAGTTTTTACACGTGTATCGAACGACTTTTTCATAACAAGTGCCTTAAAAAGAGAAATTAACGCACGCGAAGCATGCGCAAAGTTTACTTTTCCGCACTGATTAGGAAAAGTTTGTTACGACTTAGCTGTGGAATTTGGCGTGTCAAAAAGGTTCAACGAAGTCAATAAACTTGCTAGACTGATTAAAAAATGCAAAGAAAACACTTAATTAAGATATGTTAAACACTATGGCTCCCATTTGACATATGGAGCGTTTAGTAGCTCTCATTACCCGCAATGGGGGGTAATGGGAGCGAATGCAATTTTTTGTTTTTTTGCGTGTCATCTTTATCGATGACATAATTTTCGGTATTTTTTTGTTTTTGTTGGTTGCCAGGTAATTAACCCTTACGGCTATAATTACAGATTTTTTTTACTACGCAAATTATGAGTTTTATTGTCGATCATCCTTAGTAGGCTCCCATTCCCCCACGCTCCCCTATTGATTAGGTATAATACATAATTGATTAGGTATAGTTTATGGAGTATATTATTAAGCGTAACGGACGGTAAGGTTATTAGTACAAATTACTTACATGTGTTCACAGAATAATTAATGTATAGGTACGTAGTCGATATCATGAATCGAATTTAATTTGGTTAAAGCGTATGATTTTAAAGGTTTTTGCTATAAGTCACATTAATATTGTTAAAAAAAACTTTCCTCATACATAAATATGTAGATTAGGTTACAGAAAGTGAAGGAATTTAAGAAAAGTGTTTTCTTGTGAACCAAAATCCGGGAGAATTTAAGGAATGGTGTGACAGTTCCGACACGTCGTCACCGTATAACACTGTCAATGTGACAGTTTGAGGTTGTCTGCGCGAACGCGACGCGCGCGCCGCGCGTGACCCCCCGCCCCGCCCTCGGCACCCGTGGGACGTGCTTCTATTGTTGCCTGCTGCAGATAATTAGTTACCTAGCTGTTACTGTACTTTATATCTAAGCGATTGGTTCAGTCGACAATGCGAGCACGGCACATGTTTAAATTGGATTAAAAGAGTGAATGTTGATTTGTAAGATAATAAGGCTATATACAAATAAAAGGCCCAATCCCGTAGATGAATGCTAGGAAAAAATATACATTGGGTGCGTTCATTTAAATATGTACATGCGACTATGTACATTTTTGACACGTAACGATTGTGTTTCGATTCAACCGCTCGAATTTAGTCTAAAAAAACTGTCACATATTGGACTACGGTAAATAGGGTTCAAACTCTTTCAGTTAGTCTCCTTAATCACCTCCAGAAATTCCTACATCGTTATCCCAAACACCCTGTATATATAGTACACTATTATACAGAACATATGTAAAGCACAAAAACCAACCAAGTGCGAGTCGGACTCGCATAAAGGGTTCCGTACCATTATCAATTAATCATAAATAATAAAATATTTTAAAAATAAAAATAAAACCGCCTTCAAAAATTCGCCCGAACTAAAATGTAAAAAATAATTTTGGTTCCTACTACTTAGGATTTCCTACCCAAACCTTTAAACATTTTACCCTATTCATTGAAATAAAATATTATGGCTAGGTACCCTACAGATTTCTTAGAAGTCGGTGCCAAGCCAAATACGTTCATACTCGTAGGTATATATTATGTAGATAGAGCTTTGTAACTTACTGTCTCTCCGATTAGGCTTTTATCAACAGAATGGTCTGCCTCAGTCATTTTGATAAAAGCATAACCGGAGTGACAGTAAGTTACAAAGCTCTATCAAATACATATAAGTACTCGCGAAGTGAACATATTTGGCTTGGCACCGACTTCTAAGAAATCTGTAGGGTACCTAGCCATAATATTTTATTTCAATGAATAGGGTAAAATGTTTAAAGGTTTGGGTAGGAAATCCTAAGTAGTAGGAACCAAAATTATTTTTTACATTTTAGTTCGGGCGAATTTTTGAAGGCGGTTTTATTTTTAAAATATTTTATTTTTTGCTTTTTAGTAGTGTAAATATAATGGTATTTTATGCAATAGTGGTATTATAAGGGTCAAAAAGTGCGAGCGGCGTGAGTTGCGATACGAGCCCGAAGGGCGAGTATCGCAATTTAAGACGTCGCGAGCATTTTTTGAACTAGTAATACAACGTTGCATACTATACTTTTTCTACGACTAAGAGGCATAGCACACACAGAACTCATAAAATATCCTATATTACTGAGCGCCACACACGTATTCCAGTTGTCACCAATAAGTCATAGTTTGTATAATGAATATAACATTGATAGCTCATCCCTACCTGCATTCCCAAGAAGAGCAGGCAGAACATTAGAAATTAATGATGATTTGATGAAAAACTCATATTTTAGATAGATTTTAGGCACTGCACAAACTTTAATGCAAATCGACTCAAATCAAACCGAGCCCTATACTCAACTGGGGGCCGTCCACGAACTTCGAAATTCGCAAAAGTCGAGCATCCGTCTCCGTTACTCTAATAATAATTTTGTTCAAGTGACAGAGACAAATGATCGAAACCCAATTTCGAAGTTCGCGGCAGGACTTTCAACTACTAGCGGAAAGCGGGAAGGTTTTTTTTAATGCAGCTGTCATTGTCTATGGATAACTTTGCTTTTAAAATCGTGCTTACTTGCCTGTGATAAAAATACTTTTACATAATATGAAATTAGTTATTGGTACAAAAATATAATATATCAAATTAAAATAATTGAAAAAACTAATTTTCATTCTATTTTCTAAATATTTAGTTAATAATTTTAATTATTGTAATAAATAATTTCGTACTAATGTTGGTAGCAGTGTAAAAACTCGAAGTTGGGAACAAATCCAATATGGCGTCCATCATGGGTGTGATGTGGCAGTCTGTGGCAGATCGCAGTACGTTTTTGAGTCTGTTCGGAAAGTGACGACGTCTGGCAGCGACAGCCGCCCATATGTCTCGCGTGCCTTCTCTTTCCGAACAACCCTGCGACATTACGATACTGGCTGAGAGTGCGTTTTTGAGAAATAGACTATAGACTTTTGACAGATGTAATAGGCATGATGACTGGCAAGTCAAATCAGCATCTTTTTTCGAACTGTCAAAACGATCTCCATTATTCACCACTATGGAATTTTATATGAAATACTCAAAAGTGACGTCACGTTTGAGTACTGCCAAATGACCTACTCTTTTAAGTTCTTTTCAATTTATTAAATAGAAGTTCTGTACAAAAATTACTGCAATCTACATCTTAGTAATATTTTCTTCGTGTACTATGTCGTGCATAATGTTAAATAATTTATTTTAACTACAGTCATCATCCCTATTATGTATATCTTTACAATAGTGTGCGTAGCTATGTAACTAGCAAAAAAAAGGTCAGGAGTAGAAAAAATCGTTATTCAGTATGCTCTAAATACTTATAATTAGAATGTACTACACTGTAGTAGACTATAAAACCTGAATTGGCGAACTTATATGAATACAATAACAATTTCAAAGCAAGTTAGCATGCCAATATTAGGTATATAAAGAATCACTAACCGCTAACCAACATGTCATAACTACTAAGCAAACGCTTGAATAGATTTCGAAAATGTATGACATTTGTTATATACAAAGAATGATCCTCCAACCCATAATCGTTAAGGAGTTATTCCTTACATCATCACCAACATGAGACTATGACCACCTAAAGGCAAATACTCGAATAGCTTCCAAAATATATGAAATATGTTATATTTAAAGAATTATCACCCAACTCCTAATCTCTAAGGAGTTGTAACTTACATCATCAGCTCACCAACATGAAAGGATGACCACCTAAAGGCAAATACTCAAATAGCTTCTAAAATACATGAAATATGTCATATTTAAAGAATTATCCCCCAACTCCTAATTGCTAAGGAGTTGTACCTTCCATCATCAGATCACCAACTTAAGATGTTCATGACTATATGCAAATACTTGATTAGTCTTCGAAAATAAATGAGAAATGCCATGTGTGCCTACAACATTTGAAGAGTTCCCTCGATTTCTCCAGGATCCCATCATCAGATCTGGATTCGGTGACAATGGGACCAACTAGAAGGTATACCCTTTCAAACAAAAAAAGATTTTTTCAAATCGGTCCACGCGTCTTTGAGTAATCGGGGAACATACATAAAAAAAAAAAAGATTTCGACGAATTGTAAACCTCCTCCTTTTTGAAGTCGGTTAAAAATACAGTTAAATCAACCTATCTTAAAAACTATAAGAGATAATTTGATGAAACTAAAAATCGTTGAAAGTTTATTAATATGCGTAACATAATTTTTATTTTTTATTTTGTACAGCGTATTTCAAAAGATAGAGGAGGGGGACACATTTTTCAAGACTGAAAGATGATAGCTCAAAAACGGTACGCTTAAATTAAAATGTGTTTTATACCTAAATCTTTATACATATCATTTTCAAAGCCCTTTCTATTGACACCCCACACGCTAATGTACATCGAAAAAAAAAATTCTACCACACAGAACGTGTAAATGTAGTCAGTACCTACCTATATTTTATGAGTTAGCGCATGAGCACATAATGCACTTCGTTGCTAATATCTACCTTATTACAACTTTATGCAGACAAATAAATTGTAAGTTATGATAGGGAGGGAAGAGAAGGAATTTATATATACAGGGTACAGGGTGGCCTTACTCATTGGACACACCTTGATGTTAATAAGTTTAGGTACTTAGAAATGATCTAACGCTAATATTTGTAATTAAAACAAAACACAATAAAAATATTTCAAATTATATTTGTCTCAAATAAATGACAGCAAAAATAAACGTACCTACTGTATACGACCTGCCGGCATAGGTCACTGCCAGCGGAACTTAGAATCTTAGATTTGGTAATGATTTTATTACTGATGTTTAAGAAGATTTATACTATTTTATGAGGACAACATTGGCTCAACGACTGACACCGATCTGTAATTTCAATCTTTTACTTTAGAACTAAAGTAAAAGATCTCTCGAGATAAAGAAAGTTTCTTAATGTCTTCGTGACGTATACTGATTTCAAATATCTTGAAAGATATGTACCTACATTTTAGCTTTGTCTAATTTGTCTTTGTCTAAGGACAGGACACCCTGTATACTAGAAGTAGGAATAATGCATTAAGCATGAAGAGGCTAAATGAAGTTCGAAAGCAATTTCCTAGATGTTGCCACATTATATTTATTAGTTTAATTTAAACACGGAAGATCTTTCGTTAGGTAGAAATTTCACGCAGTCAGCATTCCCCCGTAACATTAGTCCGTGGGCTAGTCGGTCTGAAATTAGAAAACGGTATAATTTGGGGGTACCAAGTGTCCTTTTTACAGTAGTTAGACATATTCATAAGGATGTTAAAAAAGTATGATAGACATCTCAAAGTGGTAGCTAATAGGCATACGGGCTATTTCAAGATTTCCGTTGTATGACAGGTATGGTTAAAATTAAGAGGTACAAATTTTCCTTTTCACGGCTGTTAGGTAAGCTTATAAAAACGTCAAAAATGCAAGATTGCCATTTATAAGTGCTACCTAACAAAAATGGGGGCCAATCAAAGATGGTGGATCTCAAGTTTTACAAAATCAAGTATATCTCGAGAACTATTAAATATATCTAATTACTCTCTTGAACAAAATTAAAGGCATATCTGTAAGCTTCATATTACTATCATACTTTTTTCACATCCTTATGAATATATCTAACTACTGCAAAAAGGACACTTGGTACCCCCAAATTATACGGTTTTCTAATTTCAGGCCGACTAGCCCACGGACTACATTTTCAAATTCATAATCGAGTTAGATAAAGAACAATATAGCTATGCCAATTAGTGCTACGAGCTACGAGGTACATATAAAATGTTCTCACGTTGAGACTTACGTACTGATAAGGCAAGAAGCTCTAATGATTACAAGTATTACAACGTTCACATAACAGAAACTTATCAATAGGTTTATTAACATATTACGACCCCCTTTACTGCGTATTATAAAAAATGATTTATTTAATTTTAAACTTTAAAGTACGTCGATAGAGTCTATTATTATAACTGCCATATATGGATTAGTATGCACTAAAGGTTTAATCGGGAATACATTCATGTGCGGATTCTACAACTACAACTAGATATCAAACAAATGGCGGAAGTAAATACTTTAGAAATGACGACTATAAATAGAGATGATCGCATCAATTACGTCTTCGTTTAGTTATCGTTATGGTTCGTAATAATTATTATTAATTTCCTCAGAAAGAGCCGAATATAGATATAGCAATACGCACAAAAGAATTACCGGGTACAGGGCCAATGAGCGCAGCTACTCGTAAGTCAAAGGAAATTATAAATAAAAGTTAGGAGATACGAGGTATCTCGGCGTGGTATTAAGTAGATAGATCGCCATAAAACTGGTATGATCGTAAGAGGCGCTCAGCCGGATGTCGGTTGCTGTAGGTAAGGAGCTATTTGCATCTATTTCCAGTGATATGACTTGCGCTTCTTGCCCCTCGCCGGCAGGGTTCATTCTACGTCATTGGAACAGCTTTACCGAGACATTACTGAGAAATTTTGAATCATCTAATTAAGCATGACGAAACTAACGTCTTTTTTATAACTGATTGGTTTTAACATTTAGGTATGCTTACTTAATTGAGGATGAGCATACAGGTCAATGAATTTGTTGGTACATGAACGTATTAATATCTACCGGATAAATATATACCAAATAAATATCTGTCAGCCTCCGTAGCCTAGTTGGTAGTGACCCTGCATACGAAGCTGGAGGTTCGGGGTTCGAATCCTGGCGAGGGCATTATTTGTGTATTTATTTATCATCAGAGCCCGGAAAATCCATAGCAAAACCAAAGACTGTCGCAATGAAACTAGAGTGAGAAACATTTTTTTATCGATATCGAGTAAGTTTATATTTAAACCACGTCCATTTGAAACCGTTTTAAGATACAAATAATAATTATCCACCTCAACTTATATTTTATCGTTTTCATACGCAATGAAATGACAATAATGTCAATTCAAGGTCTTTTGGAGTATTAATTTTCTGAAGTGTTTATTATTTTCAATGAGGTGGATTAAATAACACATATAAAACAAACCCTTAATTTATAACTTTTTTGCGTTTGGCTTGAATGATTATTAAATAATGTATATGTATAAACATATCGCTATGATTTTTAGACAAAACTTGCTCGATATCGATAAAAAGTGTTTCTCACCCTAGTTTGATTGCGACAGTCTTTTGTTTTGCTATGGATTTTCCGGGCTCTGTTTATCACAAATATTTGTTCCTTGGTCATGGCCGTCTATGTATTTAAGTATCTATCTATTACATATATCGTCGTCTGGTGCCCACATCACAAGCCATAATTAAGCTTACCGTGGGCCTAGGTCGATTTGTGTAAGATGTCCCAAGATATTTATTTATTTATTTATTTTATTAAATATAGCTATCAACTTGTATTAGGTAGTGAAATTCTCGATTAAATTAAATTTCAATTTCTTTATCTGGCAAGTGCTGTTAGGTGAAAAAGTACACGAACTATTCTTGAACGAGTTCATTAAACAATCTGTTTTTGTAGCTAGGTATTAATAAATCAAGCCGTTTTGACTGTTATATTATTCACAGGCTTCATTTAACATACATAATACAAATAATTTATATTTTCATACGTATTGATTGCATTTCATATTACCTTAAGTACTCGTTCTAGCATTTTGATATGTACTTCCATAATTAATTATTCAATACCTTTTCAAATGGTGAAATCATCACCATTTTTTTGCGAATTTAACGGCGAGTAATGGGTCATTCTCAGGTTTAGCATTTTCAGACTAATTACTACAACCATTTTGATAATTTGGTTATTTTTGTTATTCTTCACCGAAAAATGCACTCGCTATGACATCATACTATTAAAAGCGAAACCATAATAAGCAGTATTCGGACCAATAATAATCCACGATTGCGGCTATTCCGAGTATGTATTTGCCACAACTCTTATATTGGTCATAATTAAACGAAAAACTAAATTACCCACAATATAAAATAATTTCTTATTTTATCCACTTTGGCATTGTAGCAGCACAATCTTTAGTTTAGTTTTTGTAAATAAAATATATCGTGGCAGCGGTTACTTCAGTAATCTTACTTGGTTCTGGCTATTAGGTAAAATGTATACTTAGTTGATTATTATTGACGGCCTCTGCCGTGACAGTGGGCCTGCCTGCGAGGCTGAAGGGTCACTGCTAGCGGTTCGGATTAGGGTTTGCAATTCCGGTATTTTTTGTATGGGTCATGATCCCGATATTGCCTACAAAAAATACCGGAATTGCAAACCCTAGTTCGGATCCCGGTGAGTTTATTACACAAATATTTTTTCTTCGGACATGTTTGTTTTCGATGCATTTAGTAGGTATAATTATCGATATATCGGCAATTCGTCACTACTTACTTCTACTACTTACAATAGAATATTTAATTGAGCTTACCAAGGAATAGATCGTATTTATGTAAAAAAAATCTCACGAAATTTGATATCCATTTCACGTTTTTTTATACGATTACTTTACAATCTAAAAAAAGAACCTAAATTAACTGTACAATTCTTTATTTGTTGTTCTGTACTTGTCAGACTCCGTAGCCTAGTTGGTAGTGACCCTGCCTACGAAGCTGGAGGTTCCGGGTTCGAATCCCGGCGAGGGCATTCTTTGTGTATTTATTTATCACAAATGTTTGTTCCTTGGTCATGGCTGTTTATGTATTTAAGTATCTATATGTATCTATCTATTATATATATCGTCGCCTGGTACCCACATCACAAGCCTTAATTGAGCTTACCGTGGGACTAGGTCGATTTGTGTAAGATGTCCCAAGATATTTATTTATTTATTATTTATATAACATAACATAATATATGTCACTGGACAAAGTACTGCGATTGCCAACCCGTTTGACCAGCGCAGCGTGACGTTTAAGTATGGCATTTAACTCCTGGTGCCTCCATTCCATCCATACGCGTAGTAGGTAAAAAAGAGAGACCTACGTCCAGCAGTGGACGGAGATAGGCTGATTATGGGAATGACCGCGTTAAAAGGTAGTTATTTTAATTCGCAGTTCTACCTAAAACCAAGTGTTGATATATAAGTAATATCCTGATTACAAGCAATATTACACACGGTGCTGCTAACCAGTTCTGTTACTTCAACTAGGTTTGACAGTGACACGCTGCTGCGTGTCTAGATAATTATGAAAACCGCGCAATATTAATAGGTACCTATTTATGAACATAAATGAGTTTTACGAAAATTATTACTAATGCGTGATTAATAATAGTTACTGAAGGTAAGTCGGGGCCAGTAAACAAAATCCGCGGACCAGGTCACGAGCGCGCGAGGATGAGTCACTGCACAAGGAAGATCGAGGAGCCATGGCGTCACCGACGCCGCCGCCGCATCCAACTCACGATTTGCCGTTTACTATAAACACTACAATCTACAATATTCAATCCATTAACAACCATCATTTATCAACTATAGTCCGAGACGATGACGGTTTGCCTACTTTTTCACTTTCAATTAGCCATTCTTTAGTAATTTGGAAGTAAACCACTTTTACTTTTGGCAATTCCATAAGGCCTGGCATTGTTGTGGGGCGTTCGGCTCCAGTCTACCTGGGGACTTGGATCCGGGTACGAGGGTTTAGCTGAGGCTACCTATGTAGTTCAGTCCGCGTCCCAAATACAATATTCAAATTAAAACTACTTTAAGTTTTGAGTCATTTTTTGTAGGTACAGTTCGCTGCAAAGAAGCGTAACGGCTCTTAGATGTAAACAGACAGAATAACACGGAAGTTTCTTGCCAAGATGTGATATCATCGTTTGGTGAATTATCAATCTTGAGTCTTCTGAAAGCCATACGCAAAAAATCCGAAAGCGATAAATGAACAACCATCACGAACAGAATACAAATCATAATTCTCTGCACCTGATAGGGCACTTTGTTACATCTAGGATGGAACCCGGATTAATGTGTTACGTGTAGTATGAAGGATGCAAAGGACGAACACGCATTAGTCACTCCTGGGCACTTGACCTCATGCGCTTTGCCAAATCGAATAACAAGAGTTGTGGCATGTCTAATGTTTGTACTCAGTCGATATTTTCAAGGTGCAACAGGTTTTTTGAATCAAGTAGGTAAGTATTTACTTACCTGTTTTTATAATCGAAGTAAATTATTTACGGATCAAATTTATTGTAACCCTAAACAAATTATACAATGAGTAGCGTGAAGGATTAAGACTTTTTAGATACCAAACATCATACTATTATTGTTGGCCATTCCTGAACTAAATGTGTAGCACTTAAGTAGTTACTTGGGTAAACGAACAGAAATATTTATTAGTTAATGTTATGATCATGAATTTATTTGTGTTGCTGCAAAATTGTATGGCATATTTGCATTTTAGCTGCAAATTTTACCTAGCTACTTTAAATTTTGAGTATTTTTTTCCATTTTAGATAATCATGTCCAAAAAGGACGTTTTTTAGTGTTGAAACTTTTCCAGAATTTAGATTTGATTCTTGAATTATATATTTATTTTTATACTATAATTTTATATGGATGGATATGGATACGGAATACCGAAGTATAAAAAAGTACTAACACTATCCAACCTGTTTTGAAAATCTAAAAACATATCTAAATCTGTCAATAAGAAATATAAAATGGATGTATTGCGTCCCCATTTGTATTTTCATTTACCAATATTTTTACCAAGTTATGGTACAAAATGTTTTAGTGAGTAATAATAACAACAACAAACAAGTAAGTAAAAATCTATCAGGTACAATAAAAAAATACTATAGTTAATGGCACTATCATTGAAGTAAAATCAGACATACAATACAAGGCTTTGTGTGGATATTTTTTTCTTAGTCCCATGCAAATCTAAAACATACATGGCTATTTAATATCCACATCAATGTCGATCGATTACTCACCTGTGGTAACTCCAACAAGCGATTCACATGCCCGACCCTATGCAAAGAAATATACATTAATATGTATTTTAAGATTACGCTGCCGAGTGGACCTCGGTTTCAAACTGATTACAACAAGAATGGTGGAGATCCAATAGCTGTGACATAAACATTACAAAATAAAGTAAATACAAGGAGCCAATTAAAGGAACTCACAGATATAACTAACTGTCTCGCTCTTATCAAGTAGAAAGTACTTAAAATTAAATTTTGCAAGTAGGTACACTGGGTTCACAATAAATAATTTTGAAGTTTATTAACTCAATAGTAGTAGGTATTAGCTACTAATCCATTTTCCATGTCTTAATCTATAGGACGTAGGTGTATATGTTCATACTTATTGCCTAATTGGAATTCGCGCGCACGGCATGTTTAAGCTATTAACAACTCTACCAAAATCAACATAATGAGACTTAAAGCCATTAAATACGAAAGCTCTAACTATAAAGTGTTACACAGGTATTTACTTGGCACCAAACTGTGAAAGTAAACTAGGCCGCCTCATTGGGAGCATTTACCTAAATCATATGCGTGAGTAACGCCGAATCCACATATTCGACCTAGACATTGATTCCCAAAATATATTATCATCCTACATTATTCTGTCCATTATAAACTCATTAGCGTTGCGAGCAACGGCACTCGGTCCGCCGCCAAATTACCAACATTATCAATTTATACCCGCCCGTGCACAAACAAAAAGTTCAATGTAGATGGCCGGTTCCCGTTAACAAATTCGTATTGTGCAATGTAGGAGAAAAATTGTAACTCGTGTTTTGGGTACGTGCTTTTTGTGGTAGGGTTTGATACCGCTATGGTTCAAGTCAAGATATGTGTTCACCTAAATGCTTTCACTGCGCCCGGCACGCATCAATCAACTCGGAGAGCGCGCCGCCGGCCGCTGCCGCGCCGTGCCAGTGCCACCCATCAACCACATTCGCTACTCTCATTTCGAATCAAAACATTCTTCTGTTTAATGCATTTTATTACGAGGGAAAATATTAACTGACCTTTGCAGGTACTTTAAATATTATAATTTTTCGTTTCGTATTACAAATTGCATTTTAAATTTTAAGCTTGCTAGATGAACTTAATTTTCATGGTTTCACGTATGCTCATTAATTATTTAATAGATTTACGCACATTAAGTACGTAATTATCCCTAAATAGAAGATTTCGACCAAGCTCCCTTAATCAAACTAATTTATTGAAGAAAAACTACTTTACCTAAGTATTAAGTAAAAACAAGGGAAATTGATTTTATAAAAACTTTCTAAAGTCCTATGATTCGAAATAAAATCAATATTTTAGCTAGCACTAGGTACCTACTTTATTGTTTAAAAAAAACATCTTTTCACACAAAGCGGTAAGATTACCTCATAATTTATATTCCCAATAATTCCAGGGACCACGGGAGGCGCTGAAGGCAAAAGGAAGAAAATGGAGGGTGCTGAAGCTGCCCAAGGGGGCGGTCGCTATTACATGAAAAATAATAAAATATTCTATAAAAAATTACGAATCTCAAAAAAATTTATGTAAATGCTACTGAAATCTTGTAGAATGATATCGTTGAATACCTCATTCCCGAAAAAAATCTTTTGTAAAGTCAATATTTTCGGAGATAACCGTCACAGAGTTCATAAATCATGTCCCCCGCCCTCTAACTTTTGATAGGTACGTGTGTCCGAAAAATTTTACAAAACATGTATTTTAAGCTCATACAATACATTATAAATAAAAAAGTACACATCAAAATATTTAGTTAATAAATAATTTTATTTGTGTTTTCGCAATACGTTCTTATACAATACTTTATAAGAAAACAATTTCGGACATAGGTAATCTGCCCAATCGTTTTTAAATAACTATAGAACAACTGAGCATGGCTTGACATGCTCTTGGTCTGTTTTCTGCTTTATCATTTAACTCGTTACGGACAGACTCTTGGTGCATGGGGGAAATTATCTCGGCAAGGCGCATTGTGTAGATAGATACGTGTCGTTTATTAGCTGATGGTCATTCAAATAACGCCGAGTCGTGATTTCGTCGTCAAATTCCAAACCATCTCTAATGGAAACTAAACGTTTTTATGTCTTAATTTGGCAGGCTGGGTATATGCGCATAGGTTCTAGTAGTTAACTGGTACGGTGATTTATTTTATTTTATTGATTTCTGACTATAAAGCTTTTGGCGTATATTTGATAATGAATTTAATAGTTGGTTAATTAACTGAAATCGTGCATGTCTGATGATATAATGATAATATTTGAATAAAGGCAGATGATAAAGGTTATAGTTACTTCCTTGATCTCATCGGCCTATACTGGCTATACTCGTTCACGTTAATTTTAGATGCGTAGTGGAAGCCGCACGAAAGCAAATTAAAACAAAACGTCAGCTTGATGTTAATACAATTAGTTTAAATAAGTTTAAGCACTTTTTCGGGTAATTAGTATACAGGTACTTGTATAAATTGTATAGTTAACAAATGGGGACTTCCAGTTGTACCTTTTAGTTCCCATAGGTACTAAAAGCAAATATGTTTCAAACAACCAATTAAATATTGATCACTGATAAGTGATATTAAGTACCTAAGCGAAAAGAAACATTATATTAAATCGCGACCTACTTCAAACATAAAAAAAAAATTCTGGACTCAAAAACCGTTCAGTTATTATTATCGTACTATTTAATAACCCTAATAAGTATGAATATATCATTCAAAGCGCAAATCACGCGCATAATTATGTAAATATTTATAAATAAAATAGGTAGTAATTTTCTATCATGTTTTTTCATCCGTTTGGGGTATGCATTACATGGAATGAAATACAATGTAAAGGTACTAATTTTAAGAGGCATTCTAGATTTATTATTATAAGGATATGTACAGGGTGGTGGTGTCGGTTAATTTTAATATTTCAACTTCTGGTTGGGCATTTCTCCGAGCGTTTCAACTGCTGTGACTTCGGTGGCAGCCTTATGACACGAATCCATTGAGAGATGTATGAATTTCTGGATATCTCGGTCGTCGTAGTTGACAACTACGAAGATGTCCTAAATCAAATATGAGATGAGATACCCACGGAAATTGCGTAATAATATTGCCACCGAAGTCACGACTTTCGAAACGCTAAAAATGCCCGGGTAAGTAACAACTCACTATACATACTACATCGATTTTTTCTAACTATGTACATATAACTTACATACTCTATTAGATAGATTATATTCGATGTAATTATTTATAGAAAATGCTGCAATCATGTTGATTTAAAATAGATTTTTAAAATGTTTATAGGATACCATCTTCATTTTAATAATTGTATTGTAAGTAATTTCCCCGATTTTTGATTAAATCTAAAAAAACATATAACTTTATTATGATATTGCTCCGTAGTCCGTACTTTAGACTTACTTAATAAGTAATAAGTAATACTTATATCTATATAACAAAAAAGTCCCTTATCCCAAAAATTGAACGATATATTCAAGAAAATGTCCAGTACCATCCGATGTTAAAAAGCTTTCACGTACCTATCCTGAAAATATTTATTTAAAATTAGTTTGAGAGCAGCATCTGTGCGATAAATGTCAGAAATGTCAGGACGAGTTGTATTTGATAATAAACACCAGTGGCCTATTTCACCATAATTACAATTGTGACAATTGTAAAATATCACTGTTACTGACGTCGCAGGCCTCCGAAGGCTACGGCTACCGCTTACTGTCGGCGGTCCATGTGCTTGTTTGCCACCAACATAAAATTATTACTAATAACGTTATTATATCATTAATAAACTACTTTTTATTTTCTGAAACCCGTGACAATTGTCGCAAGGTTTAATACAATTTTCATTAATACTTGACATGAGGTTCGGCTTATGTCGGAATTTCGCTACAATTGTCGTGATTTTTGTGACAATTGTGATTTTGCTTCGCATAAAAGTAGCTATTTACTGCTGATTTATTAAAGTTCCTGCACTAATTTTTATGCTGGTGGCAAACAAACGCACGGTCCTTCCGATGGTAAGCGGTAACTGTAGCCTATAGACGCTCCCTATTGGAGAAACCGTAGATTTACAATTGTAGGACTTGTCAATGTTGTGAAATTGGCGCCAGGTCATGATAGAACACGATTACGTATTTAGATCTCCTTAATAATATCGTGTGATAATCTTACTATGCTACTCTTATTCCACGAAAAAATGGAGCGTGCTTAAGATCGATCGCTTGGTGACCGGCCAGTAAAGTTGTGGAATGAGTTAGCTTGGCTTAGGCTATTGCAAACTTTTGCATCGCTATAGGCATACATAGGCTGCATTGACATCTTTTTAGGGTTCCGTAGTAAACTTAGGAACCCTTATAGTTACGCCTAGTATTGTACCAAGGAGAAGTTTCATAAGTTGCGAAACTTCCATACATAATGTTTTCAGGAATCTAAGTTTAATAAATTATCTAATCAAGCTAAGACCGTAGGTACTAGTTAGATACATGTTATAAATACTGCCTTAATTGTTTACTTTTTTGCGATATAAGTTCTCATGGAAACATTCTCAATGTAAACTTAGGTACTATTAAATTCTCATGAAATTTCTCGGAAACTTTCGAGTATGTTCCTACAATTTAAAGAATGTTCTGCAACTTGTACATTGCTAGTTTCGCCATGTCCGTCTGTCTGTCCGCAGCATACCTCAGTATCCGTTAGTACTAGAAATTTGTAATTTGGTATACATTTTAATCACGCTGACAAAGTGATAGAATAAAATATAGAACAAAAAAGATTCGGGTACCTAGGTACCTTAAGGTAAGGTACGTAAAATGGGGATGATTTTTTTATTTTGCTGTAATCCTGGGATATCTTTGAATATGCCTAATAAGAATAAGGGTCCAAAAGAAAGTTCTTTTCTAAAATCAATATTTTCGAAGATAACCGCTCCAGAATAAAAGAAATTGCCCTCCCCTCCCTCTAACTCTTGATCCATGGGTCCAGAAAATATGGAAAAAATCATGAATAGTGGGCTTATACAATGTTTTGAAATAAAACTATTACGAATATAATCGGCCCAGCCGTTTTTGCGGAACCCTACATTGAGCATGGCTCGACATGCTCTTGGTCGGTTTTAATTCTTAAAGTTGAAGGAATCATTCGTAGTTTGTACCAACAATACGTATTTATGATTGTAGGGTAATTTCAAAATGTAATTATCTGGAAATATTTTAACACGATTCGATATCAAGTGAAATTAAATAGTCAGAAAGAATATTCCTATTGGTGACTAATTATCAGTGGGACAACTTTTACTAACGTAGATAAACGACTACTTCGCACCTTTAAATTGAAAGTGACCTAATTCGAAATTTTGGAATGATGAATTTATGTACTTAATTTAAACACCTAAAAGCTTAACATTCCTTATTCGAAAATTTAGGATTAGGTCACTTTCATTGTAAAGGTGCGACTTATATTAATATAGAAGAATTAAAATAATCAATTAATGAATTGGTATCGAATGTATTAATAGTCGTCACACGCCGGTACGCGATAGGCAAATGATCGGCCTTCGCAAGGACGCCGAGACCGAGAGTCGTTAACAACATTTTCAATTCATTGAAACTCGGACGCGTGAACGTAGTAAACGCAACTTCGTGACGATCCGGCTAATAAGTCATAGATAACGAATTGTTCACGCTTATAAGTTACTTAATACTAGTGAAGTGATACGTCTCATTTCCTAATATTAGCATGTGCAATGCAATAATGGCCATAATATACACGGTGGAATTTAATCGGTGAACAGGAACCCATTTTTCTAATTCAGTAATCGATGGCGGTCACGTTTATGTAGTACTTAAGTGGAACCAAGTTTTTTTTTAGCATAACAAATTTTTATGTTGAAATTAAACTTTAATTAAAATTTATTGTCACCCTACTAATGGTTTAGTCTGAAAAGTTTAATACCTCTTTTCAAACTATCAGCCATGCATCGCTCTTATTTTACATAGGAATAGAGTCTATCGCAAAAATCAAAGCATGTGAGTGGTTATTGCTCATTTATGTTTTAAGTTTCTATGGCTGATAGTTTGAAAAGAGGTATTAAGCTTTGCAGACTAAACAATTAGTAGGGTGACAATAAATTTTAATTTCAACATAAAAAAAAATTATGCTAAAAAAAACTTGCTTCCACTTAAGTACTACATAAACGTGACCGCCATCGATTACTGAATTAGAAAAATGGGATCCTGTTCACCGATTAAATTCCACCGTGTATATAACATTTACTTAAGTTCGTTAGATTCGATTTTTTATTAATATTTATGGTAATTATAAAATGACTATGTTGTTTATTTTAGATGTTACGCAGACTGTAATAGCCGGAGTAGCCTTGAAAATTGCCTTCAATTAATGCATAAGAATGCGAAACGTTTATGGAAATAAAATAATTAGCAAGAAAAAAGTTAACAACCCGACTTGTTTAGTCTGCGATTTCTAAGAATGAACTTTTGACAGTTGTATATTAATCCTTATTAATATGAGGGATAAGACTCACCATTTTTTAGATAGCCTTAAAGTCATAGATATAAGGGTCATTTCTAAACTGTCTAAAGTTCATTCCATTCATAGAAATCGCAGACTATAGACATCTTTGTAAGAATTATAAGCCTAAGTAAACTTTGTACAAATGTGTAACTAATGTATCCAATGATATTGTTATAAACTTTCATACGATTAGGGAATTTGACTTTCCTTATAAATAGATTTATTGATCAAATAAAAACGGCTACTTTTGTTGCATAAAAAGAATACCTAAATGTCAACCTAAGAAGATTCAATGATTGATTTTAAGAAAATCGTATGGTTAGAAAAAAATATCATCAAAGCCACAAAAATAAACGAATGAAATAATATCGTTATATCAGAAAACTTCGACTTCGGTCTTGAATGAAGGCCCTCGTCG
>JALPQI010011138.1:0-35350 GCA_025490895.1 Thaumatotibia leucotreta | reverse complement strand
TTAATTTCCTGATGCTAGGGGGAAGACCGTTCCACAGACGAGCCACCCGGACGGAAAACGAATCAGAGACAAAGCCAGTTCGATGGAGAGGGATAGACAGAGAAAGATTGCCAGTAGAGCGAAAATGACGAACGATGGATGCACCATAAAAGTGAAAGAAAGATTTTAAATAGGCAGGGGAGTTTGAATCATAAAGAATGGTGTGGAGAGTGCAAAGCATGCGTACATTACGACGTTCGCGTATGGGGAGCCAACCGAGCTGAGATCGAAATGAGGACACGTGGTCATATTTTCGGAGACAGAAAATAAATCTAATGCAGTTATTAATTAGTCGTTCCAACTTATCCAAAAGTTCTTCCGTCAAGTCCGGGTAACACACATCACCATAATCGATAATGGGAAATATCAGGGTATTTATTAATAACAATTTAGTTTTAACGGGCAAAAAGTTTCTTAGCTTGTTTAGCGCATGGAGAGTGTACGTAACCTTTCGGCTAATCTCCGCTACCTGTGGTCTCCAACTTAAAGTACAATCCAACTGCACCCCCAAATCCTTAACACTCTGGCAAAAAGGAATAGGAATCCCATTGAAGTGCACGGGCCTAGTAGTGTCAAAGTCTAACTTAGCCAGTTGTCGAGAGCTGCCGATGACAATGGCTTGGCATTTGCCAGGGTTCACAAACAAACCAAACCTTTCCGACCACTGCTGGATGTGTGACAGATCGCGATTCAACCTATCAACGGCGAGTTCAATGTCGGTAATCCTGCACTGGTCGTACAGCTGTAGGTCATCAGCATACAAATGGTATGCACAGCGAAATTCGGGAGTAATAAAGTTTATGAAAGTGGAAAAGAGAAGAGGGGAGAGAATACCACCCTGAGGTACACCAGCAGCCAGGTCACACCAGTCCGACAAGGTCCGGTCTACACGAACTGCCTGCTGTCGGCCCCCAAGGTAGGAAGCGAACCAGTTAACGGCTAAAGGAGACATATTTATGTGTTTAAGAAGTGCAAGGAGAATCTCATGATCAACAGTGTTAAACGCGTTTGAGAAGTCAATCAAGACAAGTACTGTGACCAATTGACTCTCCATGCCACGTCTGATATCATCAGTGACCTTTATAAGCGCAGTGGATGTACTATGGCAAGGTCGGAAACCGGACTGAAACGGGCTCAGCAGTTTGTGGAAATATATAAAGTCAGAGAGTTGTCTGTGAGCAACCGCTTCAGCGATCTTCGACAAGAATGGGAGAATTGAGATAGGTCGGAAATTACTAAGACAAGTGGGGTTACTTATTTTTGGAAGAGGAATTACAAAAGCTTTACGCCAAAGTGAAGGGAAAACGCCGTTAAGGATAGAGGAGTTAATGATATGAGTTATTACAGGCAGCACGCAGTCTAATACGGAGACTATCATGTAACGACTCACATCATCACATCCAACGGCTTTAGATTTTATGGCTCGAACAATCTTTTCCACTTCACTTTGACAAGTTGGGCTGAAAGAAAAAAACTGTGACAAAGAAGAGGGTAGGGATTGAATAGCCGAGACTGTTAATGCCTTTACAGAGTCGTTAACAGAAGGAGCAGAAGAGAAATGTTTGTTAAGGTCATTGAGTGTAAAAGTCGTGCCTTCGCATCCATGACTTTGTTTACCTAGGCCTAGTGACTTAAGGAACTTCCAAACCTCAGCCATGGACGAGGAGGAGACGTTATTGTGTATAAACCGACGTTTCGCTGCGCGCACCATCTGATTGCAGCGGTTGCGAGCTGTTTTAAAAATCTTCCAATTGTCATCAATGCGGTCGCGTTTGTAGACTCTAAAAGCACGGTCTCTTCTCCTCATCGCCATCCTAACGCCTTCTGTGATCCATGGCGCCGGGGGACGTCTCACACGAACAAGACGTACCGGAGCATGTTTATTAAACAGTCCTAACACGGCAGTGTTGAAGTGCGACACTTTCGCATCAACCGTTGGGGCAGAAAGAACCACAGACCAGTCAATGGCAGCGGCATCCCTAACAAGTAAATCAGAGTCAACCTTGGCGAAACTTCGTATGTGGACTAGTGCAGGTCTGCATTTAGGTGGCTTTATTTTATAGCACGCGTACACAAGGTCATGGTGAGAGAAGCTGGGAGCGGAAAATTGACCGTGCTTTATAACAAGATGCGGGGTCGAAGCAAGGATTACGTCGAGCCACGTATCAGCAGTGGCCGTGTGATGAGTTGGAGCCAAGGGCAGCAGAGAAAAGTTGACGGACTGGAGCAACGACTTCAGTTTACGGCTATGGACCGAGTCTTTACAAAGGTCTGTATTAAGATCTCCCATTACCAGGTGATGTGTGTAATCCGTGCTGAGGGACTCAAGAACTCGCTCGAAATCTTTAAAATAATCGATAGTAGGAGGACAATACACTACACCAAGGACGGCCTTGACCCCTCTAACATTTATCTCAAGGAAAATCCATTCCGCGGATCCAGAGTAAAGCGATTGCGACAAATTTAAGATTTTATACGGAATGGAGCTCCTGAGGTAAATGGCCACACCGCCCCCTCCCTTCCCAGTACGGTCATTCCTAACTAAAACATAACCCGGCAACGCATACGAGGTCGAGTCGAGTGATGGTTTCAACCAACTCTCAGACACCAGGACCGCATGAATAAGGTCAGTTTGAAATGTATCAATAAGGTCCACGTAATGGTGATCTGATGATGGAAGGTACAACTCCTTAGCAATTAGGAGTTGGGGGATAATTCTTTAAGTATAACATATGTCGTGTATTTTGGAAGTTATTTGAGTATTTGCCTTTAGGTGGTCATCCTTTCATGTTGGTGAGCTGATGATGAAAGGTACAACTCCTTAGAGATTAGGAGTTGGGGGACAATTCTTTAAATATAACATATTTCATGTATTTTGGAAGCTATTCGAGTATATGCGTTTAGGTGGTCATCCTTTCATGTCGGTGAGCTGATGATGGAAGGTACAACTCCTTAGAGATTAGGAGTTGGGGGATAATTCTTTAAATATAACATAGTTCATGTATTTTATAAGCTATTTGAGTATTTGCCTTTAGGTGGTCATAGTCTCATGTTGGTGAGCTGATGACGAAAGGTATAACTCCTTAACGATTAGGAGTTGGAGGATAATTCCTTGAATATAACAACTGTCATACATTTTCGAGATCTATTCAAGTGTTTGCTTAGTAGTTATGACAAGTTGGTTAGCGGTTAGTGATTCTTTGCGTGGTGGTCAGCATGGTGAGCTGATGACGAAAGGTACAACTCCTTAACGATTAGGAGTTGGAGGATAATTCCTTGAATATAACAACTGTCATACATTTTCGAGATCTATTCAAGTGTTTGCTTAGTAGTTATGAAAAGTTGGTTAACGGTTAGTGATTCTTTAAATAATTCTTAAAATATTTACACCACTAAAAAGCAAAAAATAAAATATTTTAAAATAAAAATAAAACCGCCTTCAAAAATTCGCCCGAACTAAAAAGTAAAAAATAATTTTAGTTCTTACTTCTTAGGATTTCCTACCCAAACCTTTAAACCTTTTACCCTATTCATTGAAATAAAATATTATGGCTAGGTATCCTACAGATTTCTTAGAAGTCGGTGCCAAGCCAAATATGTTCACTTCGCGAGTATACTCGTAATACCTACCTATGACTGTATTTGATAGAGCTTTGTAACTTACTGTCACTCCGGTTATGCTTTCATCAAAATGACTGAGATAGATCATTCTGTTGATAAAAACATAATCGGAGTGACAGTAAGTTACAAAGCTCTATCTAATATATACCTATGAACGTATTTGGCTTGGCACCGACTTCTAAGAAATCTGTAGGATACCTAGCCATAATATTTTATTTCAATGAATAGGGTAAAAGGTTTAAAGGTTTGGGTAGGAAATCCTAAGAAGTAGGAACTAAAATTATTTTTTACTTTTTAGTTCGGGCGAATTTTTGAAGGCGGTTTTATTTTTATTTTAAAATATTTTATTTAATTTACTATTACGATATTGACGCAAATTAATAAATTGCCAATTGACGTAATCAATTTTATAATTATTGTAATCATGAATTTGAGGCTTAAATGAAAAATAATATTTCAAGAAAACGCAATAATAACAATAAACGAAAGGGTTCATCATCGGTTATAATCATTATTACAAGTAGGTATTATGTGGGATATTATAATAATATGTAAATTAAATTTGAGTTAGTGTCATGTAAAACTAACTCAGCCTATTAATTAGCCTTAGATAAATAATTTGCTCGAATAATGAAATAATATGAGTTGATTTAAAAAAAAGTACCTAAGCCACTACGTTGATAATCATTAATCACTAGGTATTAACTTTGATGTGATTATGTAACTATTTCATATATTATAGTTAAATATTACAACAACACAAGAATACGTTTAAAAATCTTGGTCGTGTGTGGCTGTTTCATAGTTCTTAGTTTTAATAGTTCTATACCAAATACTACTACTACTATACGAAGTACTATTGCGAAATACAACCCGATTTTATTTATTTATAACGAAAAAACCACTAAACCTTCTAAAGTATTAACAATGTAATAAAAGTGACAACAGGGTGTCAAAATTAATTATGAGCCATTTGCACGTGGAACATAATTATAATATGTACCTAGGTACGTGGTACTGGTGAGTCATATTAAATTTCTTGTTAATCTAATTTACATACCTAACATAGGCTACCTACCGGCTATTTAGAGACTTTAGAGTACCTAAAGGTTGTAGATGTAGATGTCACACGTAAAACGTGCTTACAAGTACTTAGTAGTAGTAACAACAAAACCTATCATTGTATGTACATTTTAAGGAAAAATAGGACAAGTACCAGTGCGCCTTATTCCACTTTAGTAAAATGCTGTACCTAACGAATTGATGAGAGCATTATTAAACTCAATCGACCGCACCTGTCCCATCCTTTATAAATATGAAATGTTTTAATTTAGATACCTACTATAGGTACCAATTGTATAAAAGGACCTCTTACGTGTTAAGGTGCTACTATATCCGTCTGTCCGTCCGTCCATTCTTCTGGCAGTCTTGAAAATTGCATAAGGAATTAATAAGAAATAGTGATCGTTATCAACGTGCAGTATTGGTGGCAAAGTATGGTTGACAGAAAAACCAAATAAACATGTATATTTTATATGCATTATTAATTTTCCACCTAATATAATGATTTATGTTACAATTATTAACTACGTAGGTATTAGTAGTACTACACGTATTTTTAACATTTTATCCAAATTATTTAACGACAGAGATTTGTTGATTAGATTTAACTGTTGGTCATTCCCGTCAATTAGAAAAATAACATTTTATAGGTCCACGAAACGTAATTTATTTTTCAATTTCTATACATTTTTATTAATATTATCTCATTATCTGTGATATAAAAATTGTTTAATATATACAGACCTTAATTTCAAAATCAGGGTTCGATGTAACTATTTATTCGAGAGATAGAATGCCAAGGCGATGAGCATTTATTTTATCGTAATAGAACAAAATTGAATATTTATATGCGTTCTTTCTTTATCTGTCAACAATACCCTTTGCCACGACAAGTGCACGTTGATAACGATCACTATTATAAACAACGCTTAACGAGACACCTTGAACGTATAAAAAAATATTATACCTTTAAGGCCCACTGTACATTATTAACCTACAAGGATTAGGCAGCTGACCCAAGGTTAAATGTTAATAATGTATGGATGAATTTATCGTTATCCCCAGTTAAGTTGGTTTGTCCAAGATTGTGCAAGTACTGGATTACCAATTATTTTTTATATACCTAAGCTGTATATTATTAATTATTATTTTGGGGGTCTCAGAAACGGCTCTAATGATTTCAATGAAAATTCCTTCGTACTGATTGTCAAGACCGAACAATCGACCTTGGTAGTGTCATCTATTTGAAAACGGACTTTTTCCAGCTAACGATCGAAGCTCGGTTAACTATGAGAGAGCCCAATATTATATGAGAAGAGAGCAATTTTTCGTAATTAGATTAATAAGATGTACGGACGAGGACTTCACTATAAAATTTAATAATGTATGACTTACAAAATACGTTTTGTATTTCGAATTTTTGAGCGGTTTAGTAAAAACTTTTAGCTAAAAAGGTTTAGTTAAAATTATAATGGCGACGAATTTGACATGCATTTTGCGTATTCGTAAAATAAAAACAAATACTTTTTTTTTCAATAATCAACACTGTTAAGATAATGCGCTTTCTTTAAATAAACCCAACATAAACACTATTATCCGTATTGCTCAGAAATATTAGGTCAATGCATAGAATGAACTCTTAAAGTAAATAACTTTTTAACCGACTTCAAAAAAAGGAGGAGGTTCTCAATTCGACTGAATTTTTTTTTTTTTTTTGTTGTATGTATGTTACCTGATATCTCCGAGAATAGTGAACCGATTCTAAAATTTCTTTTTGTGATCGATCGTGTATTACCCCGAGATGGTCCCATTGGCACCAAGTTGGGGTCTGATGATGGGATCCTGGAGAAATCGAGGGATCTCTTCAAATGTTATAGGTACATGTATGGCGCTTTTGGTAATTTTCATTCATTTACAAGAATTTGCATTCAGAAAGTAGGATTTGAGGAAACCAATGATGGAAACAAATCGGGAATCTTGGAGAAACCGGATGAAGTCGGTTTTTTAAATTTTTAATTGTATACGAATATTTCATAATTAAGTCCCCTTAGGCACTGTCTTGTCTCACAACGAGCTACTATTTAAGCTATGAACTATCGACTATAAACACGATAACTGATAGCTCGGCCAGTATCGCCGTGTCTCTTTTATTTACACAGGAGTGAGTATATTTATACTGCTTGTCACTCCACTGGGCCTTGGCAGAATAACAGCGTTGCAATTTTTTGCGAATTGCAACATTATGCTGAGTCAAAGCCTTTTCCTTATCGCACACATTGCTGGACACAGTTAGATTGATCATTATTTATCATGTGTATTGACACAATAAACACTATTTTATCCATGTGATAAAATAGTGTTACCTTATGTAAGTAAAACCCTGGCCAGATTGTTGTACCCTACATTATTTTTAAGTTTTGTGTTAACTTTGTTTTCTGATTGTTAAGTCCTGCGTATGTGTGCTTTAGTGAATAAATTACTTTTTCTTTCTTTTCTTTCTATATCGTCGGGTGAGAATGCAATTGTGCCATATCCATTTTTAAGCAAAATCGGCTTTTAATGGTTCTTGATAGAATATTTTTTTTGTAGTATATAACAGTAATCGATTTTTAAAAATTCTTATTTTATACTTTGAAAAAACATATATTTTTGTGCCATATCCTCAAACCGCAATACATAGTGATTACAATATTGTGCCATGTCCGGACATGACACAAATTTACGGTTAACAGCCTATTTATCAGTGTGCCAAGCGACAAACCGATCAACATTTTTGTGACATAGTCCATTAATCGATTTGATTGTATCGAACCGATACTTTATTTTACCTACCCTCTCTCTTGATAAATTACAATAAAGAAGGTAGGTTTGATTTATAATGATTTGTGTCATTCATACTTCAAGCTTTTTTCTTAATAACTTGGTGGTATAAATACCTACATAATATGTATAATTACGAGTACCTAACCATAAATTGTAAGAAATGACATATACTACAGAAAAAGTGACCGAACTCCCAATGACCAGGACTGGAATCGAACCAGCGACCTCCGGCTTTCCTGCCATGCCATGCTATTTAAGTCTTGGCAACAGGAGGCCTCGGTCACTGTTCCTGAAGTACATATTATATGACATGTCTTTTAATTTATAGAGCGTGTAGTTAAACTGTAATTTTATTAGTTGTTAAGAAATAATAACGTTAATATGTCATTCATTAGTAAACGTATTATAAGCTGTTCTCATCGATATTTTTTCATATCGACATTAGCACTAAATATCGTTCAAAAGCTTATCATTTCGCAAAATAGAGAAAGTCACCTATTAGATAGTACCTATTTACAAGAAAGTAAAAAAATTATTCACATAAATATTGGGAATCAATATTGGCACCACATTCACGTGAATAAGTATGTCTTCATATTTGAGATAAATTATCGTCTTGACTTGAAATCAATCTAGTCGTAAAATAACTTTTATTTGCATAAACAATTGCTTTTTAATGTCTACCTTTCTTGACATTGCACTAACATTTTTTATTTTGTGACACATCCAAAACTTTGTGTCATATCATACATAGCAAGTTAAACATTTTCTTACCAAAATGGATATGGCAATTGTAAAACTACTTATATCTCGTGACTATAATAAGTTAAACATTAATTGTATATAACAAAAAATAGTAAATTAATATACTAAAGTGTCAGTTAAGTTAAATATTGGAAAATTATAAGACATTTCAAGAAATATTTTATTTTGTTTCATTTCGCTCTCCTGTAAACCAAGGCAAGTGGCGTATAGCACAATTGCATTCTCAGCCGACGTTATTTTGTTTGTGTTTATAGCCCATAGTTCATAGCTTAGTAGTTTGCGGTGAGACCAGGCCTGCTACCGCGAAAATGAGTCACTCTAATGAGCCCTTCGTTGGAGTGACAGAGACAAATCCCCGAAATTTGCGAACTTCGATGTTCGCGGTAGCAGGCCAGTGTCTTAAGAAGTAGCGACTGGTAACCCAGACGGCCCGACCACGACATTAGTCTAAAGTCTAAGGCGACCAGCGGCGAGCGAATCCATGAGTTGGGGGATGCTGATATGGGTACGAGAGAGAGCACCATACGTTTTCCGCTAAGCCGGTCGCCTTAGGCCGATGTCGTGGCCGCAGCAAGAGGCTTAGGCATTCGACTTTCAATCCGGAGATCGCGGGTTCGAATCCTGGCACAATTTTAATTTTCGGAATCTGATGTGCGGAATGTTAGTTGATATTTAGCATTAGCTTTCGGTGTAGGATAAATTTCGTGGGGAAACCTGCACAATTCTGCGCAGAAATCCATATTGTGTATGTGGAGTTCCGCTTTGGATCGGCGTGGGTCTCCTCTCATACTGAAGTAAGGGGGCCTGTGCCCAGTTGTGGTATAATATATAGGGTCTAAAAATTAAATATTAGTATATTTAAGACTCCTTACTTTTGTTGATATAGTAATACCCGCTTCCCCTCGCAAGATCCTCGTTGCAGTCGGTGTTGGCTCTGCATATCGGACGCTTCAATACAATATCGGTTCCAAATGCCTCTACCAGCCATACTAGCACCGATAACTTGAATGCAAGCGTAATCCTTGCGTCTTGCATAGCGATTTACACATATCACACATGTCATGTATATAAATACATTTGAAAACAACAATAAATTACTTTTTTTTTACGTTATTCTCCATGAACTTCGCGGTATTAAATAATACTATGAACATTAATAAGTTAAATTTGTTCTTTTTCCTGTTATGTCGAGTGAGCTTGTTTGCGGCGACCGATCCCTTCACTTTAAAACAGGCTACTGATAGTATTGCCATGTGGCAATGTGGAAATATTTTAATTAACTGCATAAATACGATGTTGGCTTGGCTTACGGTGGTCTGACTCTTACCTATCGAACCATCAAAGCTCTCGCACTTACAATACTTTCATACATGTTAGAAGGTTACACTAATAACGAATAATGATTTATACGGGACCACCAATCCTTCTGCACAAGGATGATAAATACTTTAATAATATGTGTATTGAAAGGATCTCATGGACTCAAGGACTCTACCTGTCTACCGGTGGCTGTTGAAAAAGGCGGCAAATTTGAAAAATCGCGGGTTAGCAACTCTGCAATCAAATAATTTCAAATTTGTGTTTAATCTAAGGCCTATCTGTGGAACATAAAAAAAAAATCATTCTTGAATTCGCAATATGTTTCAAATAATGTTGGATATAGTAATGAAAAAATACTGAAATTTTATATTGCTTTTAAAATAAATGTGTTCAAAGTGCAGCCAGGAAATAATAGCTAAGGCAGGTGGCAAGTGTAGGTATGTACAATTGTACAACTATGTGAAAATTTCAAGCAGTCAAAGTCAAAGTTTGGTCGAATCAGATTGATCACTGCTCTTTATTGAATCCGTAATCATAAATGACATGACCGTAATGATAAAGGACAATCTTCCAAATTCTGTTGATAAAAATTTCTGCGACCTAAGTTCAATATTAAACATCATCTTTATGTCATCTACCGAATTCAATACCTAACAGAAAAAAACAGTGTTTTTATTATTCCGTGACCTGGCCACACCACATAATTTACAATCCTACTAATCGCGCGATCTAGAGCGTAGGTGTATACTACTACTAGAATCAATTGTGCGAGTAGTTGATAGTAATCTAAATATTCCAAGCTGCCGTGTAGTATTAGCAATCTAGTTACATGTGTAGTGTACTTGTGAAAAGACTAGTCTTGAAGACTTTTGAATCTTAAAGACTGGCCAACATTGAAGGTTTGAGCTTTGAAGACTCGAGCGTTTAAGGTTCGAGCTCAAAAAAGGTTTCAAACCTTAAGGACTTAAGTTTTTTATGATTATGAGCTCTTAAGAGAAAACCTGTAACGCTCGGGCTTAATAGAGAACTCAAGCTTTAAAAACTCGGGCTTAATAAGGTCTAGCTCCCAAACCTCGAAGGCGAGAGTTAAGCGTTAAGAGCTCAAATAGTAAGCACCGTAGGCTAGCCTATTATATTATTCTCATGTAGGTATTCATTTAAGTATACAGGGTGGTCATGAGTATATGAGTATAAAAATATTATATGACATATATTATGTGAATTGTCATTTAAAAAAAAAATTGCGATATGTAGGTAGTTTGAATTTTTTTATACGTGACCAGAAATAAATTGTAAGAAAATACTTATTTAATTGTTTTCTTTTTAAATTTTTTAGTTAAACATTTTTCTCATTTTCTCTAACGTCAGTCAATGAGTAGGTAAGTCAAGATGAAAACTCATAGTGTAGCAGTTTTAACCGAGCAGTCATTTATCAATGAGTTAATGTCAATTATCTCTGAAACTAAGCCGAATCCAGAAAACTTTATATGAAATTATAGTATTAAAATGTGGTCAGGAATACACCCTTCAAGTTTGTTGGTATACCTACTCATTTCAACCCTGTATTTATCTACGTATCTAGGATCACCTTGTATAACTATAAAAACATTGTTATTTGAATCTTTTAAGACTTAAAACGCTTCAATCTTTATTGACTTAAACCTTGAAAGCTTAGGAGGCTTTAAAGCTCGAGTCTTGAAGACTCGAGGTTTGTGTTCGATGATGGCAACACGAAGCTTTTAGTTTGAGGCTTCTCGACTCAGCAGTCGCGACTCGAGGCTTTTAGTTTACGCCTCGACGTTTAAATTCGCTCATTAATTCAGTAAAAGATACGATAGGTTTTACTCGATATGTAATAGTTACTTACGTTATATTGCGCTCGCACTGACATATTGGAGCGAGCGCGATGGTCTGCTTTACGTATCGACTAAATCCTAACGTTATCGATACTTGCAAAGTTGTGGTACGGCTACAGTGGCCGTACCATGAGCTGCAATGGCGATATTAACGCGCATTTACTTTTTTTGCGCCAATACGCGAGTACGAGCGGTATGGATAGAAAGTATAAATCCGCGTTAATAACGCCGCGGCAGCTCATGGTTGGCAACATTGTAGGTACTGATCCCGTTTTCCTTATTAAATTATGACTAGTAATAAAACAAAAAATTCTAGGAAGCTCTTATTAAGCTTATAATATGTGTCAAAACATTGGTATTTCCGTAGATTGAAAGGCGGATATCAACACCGCGGCACTTTGTAATTTATTTATAATTATTATCAGTGTAGTTCATATCCTATCGCGAAAGAGCATTGTTGTACTAAATGTAATTCAACGTAATTATAATAAATTATAAATATTGGATGGCATATACCAAAGAAAAAACAACCAAGATCACCAACGTCCGAGGTGGCGGTCGAACCCACGTGCTCAGTTCTCGCAGCTGATGCCAGCACCCCTCGGCCACTCGGCCTTAGCAACCACCGGTCAATTTTCTCGGGTATAGGCAATCCCTTACAAGGCTAGGCGCCTTTGACCATCCTCTAAGGGCAAGCAATACATGCCCGCACCTTCTATTGGAATACTTTACAGTTTTCTAGAATAGCAAGAGAGATCTGGTGCTGCCATCAGCCGTGCGGCACGTGGTTCGATCCCCACCTCGGACGTTGGTGATCTTGGTCGTTTTTTCTTTAGTATATGACATCCAATATTTATAATTTATATAGTATTAAGTAGTGTGACTACCTACTGGGAAAAAAATAAAAAACACAAATCGAAATGATTTGTGTTTTCACAATACGTTCAGTAATTATAATAATTGACAAAGATACTTAGTTTAGAGCCTAGGTTAGATATATTCTTTTCACTTCTCATGCTCTTAAAATGTTATTTTAGTCCCTGCATATCGGGACTAAAACTCTTTATTAATCTCTAGGGACTAAAGTAAAATTTTTTTAATTGACGTTGGAAACCCGTAAACAGCCACACTCACGGTGTTCAAGAATAAAGGATAGTCGCCATTTTCAGTGCTTGTGTATGGACCACTTTTGTGCATGCCGTGGATACAACCTCTAAACTTTTTTTTAATTGACTTTGGAAACCCCTAAACAGCCATTTCTAGTGTTTATGATTTTTGAACGAACGGTTATTGACATTGAAAATAACCTCAAAATGTCAATCGTGAAAAAATATTAAGGAGAATCGATTTATTTTCTTGATATACATGTATATTTAATACTTGTTTAATATATGATTAAGATTGAATCCAATTTATTACTTATTTTTTAATAACCAATTAGCTTCAAAATAGTTATGTAGTTAGCTCCAATTCGTTGGCTAAATATGCAAGTATTTAAAGCGTCATATTTCGAAAAAGGAATACAGATAAAAACTTAAACGCGGAACGAATTTGATTGCTTATTTTTTGTGTTTTTGTCCATAACATAAGTAATATTGTTCAAATCGTAGTTATATAATTTACGATGTCACGTCATGCGATGAAGAAGTATTAACGCCTTACTCCAGAATGAAGAAGAATGCAAAAGAGGTGGTGCAAAATCTTTTGCCGCCGAAATCTAGTGTAATATATTCAAAAGCGTATCAAACTTTTATGGATTGGAAAACTGGAAAGCAAATTAGGTAGGTACCATTATTTATGGAAGGCGTATTTCTGACATATTTTGATGAAAAATCTAAGAAGTTTAAAACCATACTCCAACTAAACCATACCTATAACTTGAAAAAGTTTGCGAATTTATAGTAAAGTGGCCATGTTCCGAAGAAATCGGAAGTTTTGACATCGCAGAACATATAATTTTTTTGTTTCTTATTTGTTCTTTCTGTTAATTAATACTGAGATTATGTAGAACGTAGCTTTTTTCCTCGCATTCTAAGTGAAAAGTAGAGTGTTTAATTCGGGACTAAACAGCCATAATGACACTCGAACTACATCCACCCTCGCTACGCTCGGGTGGATAAATATCTCGTGTCATAATGGCCTGTTTTAGTCCCTCGTTGAACAATCTACTATTCTTTACTTATAGAAATTAAAAGATTATATAAAAAAAGTTCGCGCAAAACTAAAACGTTAAACTGAGCAATTATTCATGAATTTCATGATAATGATGATGATCCTTTTATCATATATTATTTATGTAGACTGTTACTAGTTCTGTGACTGTTACCTTCATTTTTGCCTGCGTCAATCCAATTTATCTAATGAAATACGAAAAAGTACTGGAGGAAAGTATGTAGGTATACATTTCATAATCCGTTGATGATAACATTGACGTACCTACATCTATAACGTAAAATAATTTATTATTAAACAAAGGTAAATTAGAAATAAAAAAATTAAAATTAATTATTAAAGTTCATTTATTAAATGAACTTAAATGCGCATCGCTGTTGCATTTTGACTAAAATCCGAAATAATTTTATTTTTTGCGCAAATGTACGTAATATTTAGGCAGGTACCTATGTATTTCCTACGACAAGTTTTGGAATAATCAAATTAATTCTAAAAATTTGTTCTGTTGTCGTTTTAATATACAGGTAAGTACATTTCGCGGTTTACAGGGTACAGTATCAGGATTAGCGGTAAAAAATGCAAATTACAATTAATGTTTGACCATACCTAATTAGTAATCTCTTTACAAAACATCTTTCAATGTTATACGTAGTAGTGGTGAAGTTGCATCAAGTACAAATGTACGAGTAAGTACCTATCTAGTAAATAATTCATTCCCTTTTAATTAATTAATGTCCTGATTTATACGTTAATTTAATTTAATTTTATTAAACTCTCTTCAAAAGTGAGTGACTTGTGAGTTTATAATTTGTTGTAATCAATTCGTTTGTTAATACTTACAGTTTTTAGTGATGTGTAAGTCGAACACTCTATAATTTTGACTACTCTATGGTACTATAAACACCAATTATGATATGACACATATGGAAATTACACATCTTATTAAATTGACTGGGATCAATCAGGTCAATCTATTACCACAATATACATATTGGTTGATGTAACTAGAGACCGAAGAGCTGGCGACTTCCTCGCACAACGCATCAGTATTGCGATACAGCGAGGAAATGCCGCCAGCATTCTCGGTACAATGCCACAAGGGCCAATCTTAGATATAGGTTAGGTTAAGTAGATTAGTTAGATTTAATCTATGTACATAATTTGTAGTTTTGAAAATAAATACTAAATAAAAAATAATATACATATTCAGCTTCTTATAAGTTATTTTACTGGACAACCTCTGTACAATGTTTGAGAAGACGTGTTTGGGAAACTGCGAAGTGTCTTCTCATCTTGTGTCTTCTCTTTTATGTTTTTTCCTATTATTATTTGAAAAAACAAGTTCCGCCAGGTTTCTTACCGGTTCTTTTTAGGTCAGTAAATTAGGGTTAGAACCAGAAGTAGTTTTAATTTTATGTGTAACTCAGACCATTCAAAAAAGTTTGTTGCTAATCCAATTTGAATAAAAAATCATTTGACTTTGACATATAAGTTACCTAAGTACCTAAAGATAAAAGTCATCGACCAGTGCGTGTTGCCGGTGATGACCTACGGAGCCAAGACGTGGTCTCTAACTGTGGGCCTATTAAAGAATGAAGAGAAGCTATTGAGAGAGCTACTTATGCTCGGGATCACTCTATG
This sequence comes from Thaumatotibia leucotreta, assembly GCA_025490895.1. NCBI lineage: Eukaryota > Metazoa > Arthropoda > Insecta > Lepidoptera > Tortricidae > Thaumatotibia > Thaumatotibia leucotreta. Next base: position 20,051 of record JALPQI010011138.1, on the reverse strand, counting down.
AGACCGGATCAGGAATGAGGAGGTCCGAACGATGGTCACTGGCAGCATATCAGGTAAGGAAGCTGAAGTGGCAATTGGTAGGGGACGTATCTTGAAGAACCGTTGGCCGGTGGGGCAAGAAGGTACTCGGAGACGACGTACTGTCAAACGCAGCGTAGGACGCCACCCAAAAGTTGAATGCACGATTTGGTTAGAATTGCGGGGACTCGATGGATGCAGGTCGTATCCGTCCGGCCAAGCGGAAGTCTATTGAGGAGGCCTATGTCCAGCCGTGGACATCCTATGACTGAAATGATGATGATGTCTGAGGATAAAACTTTCCAACAGAGGAACTGTCGTTGGAGAGTTAAATATTATTTCATAAAATTAATTACAAAATTATGTCCATTCTCGAAATTATGTTGCTTAGCAAACTTCATCTCGAGGAGCTCTGGCAAAATAAGGAATTAGCGAAATGGTTTAAGTAATGAAATTATGCAATTCATTTTTAGTAACGTGTATTGTTTTAACAGCTATTATAATATAGTAATTCTGTTTCGCAGAAACAGATTTTGACATATTATGTATACATAAAATTTAATGGCTTAATACACAACGCTTAAACTAATTTTACTTCCTACATTCATATTTTCTGTAAAATCTAAACATTTATTATCTTTCTTTGATCTGATTTGAATATGACACTGTATTTTTATTGACTGGCCTAACTTGACTTAAAAGCATTTTCTCTTCAGTATTAATGAATACGTAGTTAGAGCAGATATGTACTGAGTTTCCCATATTTATAATAGTATTCATTATTAATTTTGTACTGGATCATGTTCAAAAACATGCTAGTTGAGATTATTCCACGTAGTAGTATCCCCGCGGTACGTCCTGCTCCCTTTTGTTCATTTTGTACGAAACTGGGCATTTTCGGTATTATTTATAAATAAACAGTTTTTCAGTAAGTACTAGTTTTTAGTTAGCTCAGATTTGACAACGATTTCGAGTAATATGAATGACTAGGTAAAATAATGATCTAGTAATACGAATCCCTTGTTGTCGATTCTACATCAATTTCATCATCAATCATTTATTTTAAAATTACTGTAAGTAGTCGAAGTACGATAAGGTATTATGATTTATTCAACAAGCACAAGGTATGGTATCAGACTGTTGGGGTAACTGGGGTGTTAAAGGTTTCTTTGGCGAATTCGTCACATTTACTTTGACATCTTGTTTTGGGAGTGGGGATGGAAGATTAATATCTTGGAGCACCAACTGCAGCGATTTGGATTCTTCGCGCAAAGGTGGCATTACGCGACACAACTTATGCCAAAATTTTGGATCATCCCAAGCAAGATACGTGTTGTTGTATAGGTAAAGCTGCAAGTCAGAAGGCAGTATTTCAGGTTTATTTAAACCGCAACGGACTATGAGGACTCGTGCTGTTCGGCGCTCCATGGCATGCGCGTGAGCAGCGTGGAATTCTTCCAATGCCCACTTAGATTTTGCGTAGTTGTCCGAAACAAGCAGAAGTGTGCGACGAGCACATAAGACCGAGCGTGCTATTTGTTCCATCACTGCATCCCCGGGGTGCCAATCACGACAGTGTTCTATTGTTGTGTACCCTAGTTTTTCCAGACCACTTTTCAGTTCATTAAGCCTCTCAAGATCGTCGTATGCATATGATAAGAATACGTCATGGGTCTTGTCTGGGTCGTTAATTTTGTCGTTATCACTGAGAATCCAGCGCAGGCAGAGGTTGCGCTTAAATAGGAGTTGCTTGACTTGTGGCAATAGACGTTGCAGCACCAGACCTGCCACTATCAGCATCAGCAACGGAACCGCTATGCCAAATAGTATGGGCAGTCCTAGATTAGTACACAAGTCTTTTTTGGTTTTCAATGAAACGTAGCTTTGGTCTTCGCATTGAGTTCTGTCCCAATCAAGTACCTGCAGACAAAAATAAATTCATATCCAAAAATGACCATACCTACGTATTCAATTACTTAAATACTTATGTAAGAATGATTTTCAAAATTTTAATTACCACTCGTTTAAGGATTCCGAATGCAGGTGCATCAGCACAGCTGCAGGTAAGTCTATTTCCGGCGAGGAATACTGTTCGGTTCTTGGTTGTAGCTGGTTCACCAACTAGCCGTTGCGCCGCGGCGAATGTCACGTGCGCGATACTGTTGTTCCGCACATCTAAAATCTGAAAAAAAACGGTAATATTAGGATAGCATTAATTTTTACAAGCATGACATGTACATACGTTGTACATTTTCATTCTCAGAAAAGTAATACATTTTCACCTTGTATTAATATTCATGATATTCACAAATTTAACAGGGTCGCACAACTCAGCATCATTTTTAACAATTAATTCGCATTTTATACATGGTTGTCCATGTATTATACAGTGTGTTACCATGACCCAGGCTTTTACGAAAATGGGTAATAATACGCATTACTGGCAATCGTTTTCAAGTATTAAGAGTTATTTCGTTCGAACGATCAATGTAACGCGTGTACTGCTTAGTTGTCAAACGTTGCGAGTAGCTGCGATCTGTCATTGTCAAGTGCCAATTAACGATTTATTTTGAAGTACATTGCTTCTCAATTAAGTTTTCTTAGAAAGATAATTACTTTTAAAATTAGGATTTTTAAACAAATAATGCACATGGTTTGGCTAAGAATCTGCATCTCAATCCTCGGTTCAAATAAAAGCCTGCATCATGTTAACACACTGTATACTTATTTAAATTCAAATTCTAATTTAAAGCATGTCCCAAAAATAACGCAAGATTTGGATTCGATGAAAAATACTTATTACTTATTTATTTATTTTATTTCTTGATTTAATCATAAAGTACACAAAATAGGGTTTAGTATGGTAAAGCACGCCGAGAAATTACTTCGAAGGCTTTGCTGTGACATACCACTCTTTTGTTCAAATGTTCTATGAAATTTGCAAAAATATGGCTGAACTTCGTTGCTGCAGTGTGGAATCATCTCGTTCAAACTATGGGTGATCAAAAGCTTGCTGGCATAGAACTCTTACTATAAATAACCCCATAAAAACAAATAAATTAAGGTTAAATCCCAATATTTGGGATTCACTGAAATTAAGGGAAAACGGCCAAAAAATGGAGACAAAACAGTTTTTCGTTTAGGTCAACAGGGCTGCAGGCTGATTTACTATTATAATACTTGACCCTATTCTGTGTACTTTATATGTCAGGGAGTAAAATAGAAATTGGTATAAAAAGTGTGCATTTTCAATAAATTTAAATTTTGCATTATTTTTGGGTCACCCTTTATTTATAGTGACGGAAGAGCGCTGTTCCCTGTGACTAAAATGCGAATTATACTCGTAACAATGAGGTAATGATCAAGATAAAGAGGCAAAAACGTATTGAGTACTAACGCGCAGGGTGTCCGGTATATCCCCTTCATCGATGTTAGTGATGTTGTTCCAGGGTGCATGCAGTTCAACAAGTGCAAGTCGCGGAACTGCGTCTAGTGTGCCTGGTGCTACGTGAAGGGCGAGTGGGAAGGCTCGAGCTGTAGGCGGCCAATGGGGCGTCTTCGGCAGTGCGCCCGCGCACCTTACTACCGTCGCGTTGTCGCGTAGGCGTTTCTCACAGGAACATTCTGAAAAATAGCGATAAGTCTTTAAATTCTCTTCAGGTTCACTCACGATTTGGATTAAATATGACGTGGTAAAATCTTAAGCATAATTTTACCTCATTTTGAATATTGATTCTTAGTGATGCAGAAAAAAGTTATATTGATCATGTAGGTTTACAAGGCGAAATCTGGATCCGGCCTCTCTTAGGCTCGCAACCGGCCTGAGACTCGGGGCCGCGGTATGTACCCCTCACTTATGCTGTTGTGGCACAGACGTGGACCGACTGGGACACCACGGACTAAGTTGTCAAAAAAGCGCAGGCCGTATTTCCAGACATGCGACGCTTAACGACATAATCCGCAGGTCTCTTGCCACGATCAACGTACCTGCTCTTCTTGAGCCTACTGGTATTATTAGGGATGATGGTAAGAGACCTGATGGTGTGTCTTTGGTTCCTTGGAGCTTGGGACGGATGTTGGTATGGGATGCTACTTGCGTAGATACCCTGGCACCGTCCCATCTTCAACGAACTACGTTTAAGGCAGCCGCTGCGGCTGAAAATGCCGAATTTTTAAAACGTAATAAATATAAGGGCCTCGGCAAAGAGTACGATTTTGTACCGTTTGGCGTAGAAACTTTAGGTTCTTGGGGCCCCAGCGCACGCAAATTGTTTGCTGAGATCGCGAAACGTCTGGTTGATGTAACCAAAGACCGAAGAGCTGGCGACTTCCTCGCACAACGCATCAGTATTGCGATACAGCGAGGAAATGCCGCCAGCATCCTCGGTACAATGCCACAAGGGCCAATCTTAGATATAGGTTAGATTAAGTAGATTAGTTAGATTTAATCTATGTACATAAATTGTAGTTTTGAAAATAAATAATTTAAAAAAAAAGGCGAAATCAAAAAGTGATAATTTGTTCAAGGTCTCATTAAATTTGGTAACGTATTCTGACTATAAAAATTACAAATGACTGTATCTACATATAGATAAATTACCCAGGAATTAAATTAAATCATTAACGAAATTATACTTACTTTGAACCTTATTTTTACGAGTGTTATAAAAAGAGGAGGATGCATAATTATTTTAACGACCTACGCTCAGGGTAAACTAAACATGCTACAAATAATTATAAGTTAACAAGCAGACGACCCAAAAAAACTTTAGGACCCATTTCATTTAAACAGATAACAAAATGTGATTGTTGTCTATTCAAAATAGTTGTTTGGTTTTTAACGACGTGTAAGACCGCCTGGTGTATACCATAAAATATCTATCCTTTATTTTATGATTCGTTATCGTTTCGAGCCAACAGGATAATTTGGTTTTTAGCCCGTACAGCACAAAAAATATAGGTACACAAAAATTAAATCCAAATCTGTTTCGACTAGTTTCGAGCTTTTCTATGGCATTTTTTAAAGCTCTAATCTAATATTGCCTTCATTGTAACAATAAGACTAGTAATGAAAAATATACAACAATATTCAGGTATTTAATTCAACGAAATGAGATGGGTACTATTTGAGGATTTCTCCCTTGATTCAAATAAATATGTTCAAAGAATTAATGATCGCGGTTCGGGAAAACTAAAAAAATATGGGTTGATTAATATGTCACTATATTGGACGTTATTTAGCAGTTGTTAGCGGCTTTACACACGTGTGTGTGGGTCTATATTGCTCTGTAGACCGTGATGTATATATATCGGTCATTGGCATCAACGTCAGCGTGTCCAAAAGTTTACGGTGACAGCATGTACCTCATTGACAAGCTTTACCAAAGGAGAATATAAAATTATAAGCACCTGGTAAGCAGAAGCCAACGTATGGACACCTCAAGTCATCAGGTCCAAGTGCACCGAGCGTGGAGGGTCCGGCAGCAGGTGCTGGGTCACATTCCACATCATCTTCAAGCTCCAGCAGTGGGCAAGTGAGTATGGTTTCTCGAAACCAGTATGCGGTGCAGTCGCATGCCAGAGCACTCAGCTTTAACTTCACCGGCACACGCTGTAACCAGGTAAAAAAAAAATGTTATACGGGCAGTTGTGGAGTTACGGTTAAGCTTTCCCTTGGTCGTTCGCCGCATGCAAACATTGTCGGTTACCTGGCAACCTCGTATACCGGATCTCGGCTACTGCGTTAGGGTGCATTCAGACCAAAAAAGCATTCGCTATTCTATCCCCCCCCTCTACAAAATTCAATCGTTTTACAAAACGTGATTGGTTGATTTCGTAGAGCGGGGGATAGCACAGCGAAAGCTTTTTAGGTCTGAATGCGCAACTTTAGGCGCACGATGCTGTATGATTCCCGCATTCCATTTATTTGAGAGATTTAGTTATACCTCTTTGAAGGGTCCACGGAAAGAACATGTCTAGACAATTCAAATTACAGAAGGAACACAGAGGTGAGAAGGAAAAACCACCTTACTTTTAACAGAATAAGGTGTGAATTTGCAGTGATATTTTTAAGCACTGGACATGTTTTTTCCGTGGACCCTTCATTTGATAAAAATGCAAACAAATTGTTTGAAACAATGTACCTAGGGAATAGTCATAGTGCTTATTAAATAGATAATTAATAGGTACACTCATCGGAAAATGTCTCAATCTGTGTGGTTAGCCAAAAGCCATAATATATCTGTAGACGTTTTTAACTGGAAAATTAAATATCAGGTTTTTGACGAATACCCGTGCTTGGAGGCAGGCTGAAATTGAGTCTACCTGGGGCCCATTTCTCGAAAGTTTGTAACTTGTAATACAAGCGGAAGTCTTTATCTAATTAATATTGTCAAAAAGAGATTTCCACTTGTATTACAAGTTACAAGCTTTTGAGAAATTGGCCCCAGCTCGTTTTGATCTTATTGTTTAAAACATACAGTAACATTACGTAAGTAAATAAATTACCACCAAAACATCTGTATCTTTGGGTGTCTGAGATGCATCCTGGTGACACTGCTTGGCGTTACTGGGTAGCACTTCTATCACGCGTAAAAGGTTGTTGCGAAGGTCGACCAAGACGGGTTCTCCAGCCGTCTTGTGCAAATTTCTCTTCAATTCGAGTTCACGGAACTGCGGAAACAAGCTATTTCTTAAAACGGTAAACTTGCCGAGAATCACAGATTATAAGATCCTATGAAGGATTATAAGATCCTAATATCGATTTTGTGCACAAACTATGTATAGATTGATTTATGAAATGAAAATGCGCATTATCAAGATTCAAGAGGTACCAATAACTTCATCGGATTGCGGATTTCTCCCAAAGCGGTGGGATTACTTTTTTTAGGTAAGTGTATGATGTTATCCCATCATGTCTTGAGTATGAATTAATCGCAACGGCCTAAATCAACATGCATGACACACATTATTGCATATCGTAAACATCGATATCGGAACAGTCGATAAAAATATATTCAGTCCCTACTAAAATAAAATTTCAATTTGTACGTTAACCTAATTTTAGGACCTACATAATTTATTAAATGTTTCTGTATAATTAATTAATGATAATGATATTTCCATATAAGTAGTTTTCAAAATGAAATCTTAAATCATGTCACAAAATTTTTAATTTCGGCCCTGTGCGGGTCAGACTCACGCACGAACAAAACAGGGTAACTAGGGTTCCGTAGCAACAAATATTTCAGCCAGCCATCATTGTTCCTCACAAAATATTTGAATAAGAATGAATAAGAGCCGTTTAAAATAACTAATTACTTTGTTGCTTACCATAAGCTGCACTTAATACTATATTGGAAGTATGATTTATGCAGCAATATCGCAATCAATTACTCTAACAGCACAATATACACAGGTGTTATACCAACGTATGTATCAGATACATGAGGAATGTGACGCCCCGCATCATACCACACCTTCCTGACATTTTAAATATACAGTACACCTTTCCTAATACATAAATATTCGCTTGTTATAGGCCTTCCTTTGTCATTATACATAATTGTCTAATGCGTATTTTACATATTTTGTAAATATTATAGTATGTATATCTGTATAATAAATAAGTGCATTCGCGCTGTCATTGAGGTTTTGTGAAGCAGGATAAGCTAGTGATTGGACTGGACTAATATACTAGTAAAAGTATATTAATATATAATAACCTAGTAAAAGTAGCGCCTAGTAGGTATGTAAGTACTAGGTACGGTAGGTATTAAAAAAGTTGAACCCTTCTGAAACTTCCAAAAACTTGATAAGGGGGATCTATTCTAAGTCTGAAAACCTCGGGCAACGGTAATTCAGTATATGCCACGGTGTATAATTATTATTTAAAAATGAACTGTAACGTTTGCCACCAAAATATAATTAATTGCCCTGACATATACCGCGTGGTGAAGGCAGTAAGAACACATTTGTCACCACCCCAACTCTTCCCGTGGGTGCCGTAAGAATCGACTGAGGGATTTAAGTGTCGTCACTGAACAGACCATTCGTTTATTAAAGATTGATGATAGGCAGCAGCGTCGTCATACTCGTAGGGGATAGAGTACTGCGATCGCCATCCCGCTTACCCAGTGTGGCAATTATAGGCATTACCTCCTAATGCGTCCATACGCTGTAATACGAGAGGCCTATGTCCAGCAGTGGACTTTAATAGGCTGATAATGTGCACTGAGATAATCATTTATTTTAATAGAAGTACCAATTATACGTACATTTACATACCTATATACATTTTATTAAATGGCGTGTAGTAATTATTTTGTATCTAAAACGATGTAAAACTTTATAGCTATAATATTAACCGAAACAATTACAAATATATTATCGTTTTATACACTACTTGCTTAACTAACCGGTTGTGGTTGTTAGCAATCACGATTGTACTATATGTATAAGTATACCTATCTCACTGTGAGATATAACTCCACAGCTCAATAGGGGACTGATTTATTAAACAATGCTGTTTTATGGAATTAAATATTAGCAGATGGTAAGTAGTTACAGTGTTCTATGGCTGTCTATACATATACGAGTAATAAGTCCAGGGATGACACAATCCATACATATTTTTCCTAACTAGTGCGGAAAAGAAAACTTTGCGCACGCTTCGCGTGCGTAAATTTCTCTTTTTAAGGTACTTGTTGTGAAAAAAGTTGTTCGATACACGTGTAAAAACTTATTTTTAACTCGGGTGATTGTCGCCCTCGGGCTCCAGCTTTCACTTTCGTCGAAAAAAAAAATGTTTTTGCACTTGTATCGAAATGTACTATTACGATCCTTTACGACGTGAGATTGGGAGCGATGGGATCCCTGGAACTGGATGGACTAATAGGCGTCGACATAAATGCATCCTCTCCGAGCGTTGGCAAGTATTAATTACCTCGTTTTCGACATTTGGGAAACATTATAAAGGTTCGTTTTCCTCCTTTACTGACATCGGTAAAACAATGTCTTAAAGCACGCTGACGGTCCACAATATAATCGACTTACCGTCAATGGCGCTGTGCGTTGGCGCATTGAATATTGTTTTAAATGTTAATTCGTATTCTCGTGCTCACGTGACATCAGCAGCCGATAACAGAGAGGACTAATTAGAACCTAAATAAGCTCCTAGTACCTAATGCCACGACCACGTATGAAACGCTTAAAAAGAGTGAGATTGTAATGTTATTATAAAAAATATGTACTCACCAATAGATCTCCAATTTTGTTATAGCTAAGATCAATGTGCATAAGCTCGTTGTTATATGTCCAATCATAGCAGATGAGCGTAGCCCGTGTGTTGCGCAACTCGAGCCGGCGCAGCGACTTAGGCAAGTATGCGTATACTGCGATAAAAATAAAAAAATACGCCCTAATGTAGATATATAAAAAATGAGTTCATCTAAAATTTTTAAAGCTAAGTTAACTAGCCAACAACATGGTCAAATATAAAGAGCGATGGATAGGATCAACCATAACGAAAAAAACTCTATAGACCTATCACTTAAGTTATGAACTCACTGACAAGAAGTGTAATTATATTCTGTATTATTTTGTGGAACAAATAGTTGGCAGCATTTGAACATACATAGTCGTATTAATATTTATAGTGTTTGCCTTAAAACTCATTAATGCATAAATCGTCGGTTAACAAGCAAAACTCACTAAGTAACAAATACCTTCTTGAAATAACACTTGTATCTCAATTCTGATTCAATACTGACGTACGAGATTTTTATAGTGAGTTTTGATTGTCCACCGACGAAATCACAATTGAGAAAACATGTTAAGTGTTGAGAGCTAAGAGCTGAATTGGAACTTACAGCGTACAAACGTAGCACGAGCCTCGCCACAGAGAGAGCCCAAAGGGTTGTTGTTAGCCTTCAGTATCTCCAGCCGCGTCAGAGTCGTCATTGATTTTGTTAGAGATGCTCCATCAATTTTATTGTTTGACAAGTCCAGCTCTCGTAACCACTTCAGTGGAAAGAACGCGCCACTGAAATAATATTTTTTGTTTAAAATACAGTTATGAGTATGTCACACTACTAGGCGATTCAAATAATGCTTGAATATGAACAATAAATTTGCTACGTAATTCTGATTACCGTCTGACAGCATTGTTGCGGGCTTTTGTATGAATTTGTTTGGCAGTGTTCAAGGACGACACTTTTTATATTTAAAAATAAATTAAATGCATACATATAGGTACAAATAATATCGTACAATACAAATGTATAGTAGTTACCATACACATGAAAAAACTTGTAACAAGCAGATGAAGTGCTAGAACTTACGTTGGTAAAGATGTGATGTTATTGTAAGATAGGGTAACTTTGGTCAAGTTCGCACCTTCAAACATTGAGCCTGGAATTTCTGTTAGTCCACATGATTGCAGTCGAAGTTCCTTCAGGGCAGAGCCTTTTAGCCAATTATTAAGGCCACTGTCACGCTGAGTGTCTAATGGCACACGGTTAAGATCCATATTTGTCAAGTTAGCAAGGGAGGCCAGTTGAGGTAGAGTGAGCGTTGCTCCTGGGTATTCGGCTATACTCGCTGAGGATTCTGCTAGATACAAAGCACGTAGTGAAATCAGTCGCTCCAGCCAACGAGGCGAACTGTTACTGTTGTTACGCAGTGCACGTTCTGCGCCAGGCAGCCTTGCATTCGCAATGTTTAACACCTCAAGCGAGGTAGGTAACCGGCTTAGCGTTTGCGGCTCCAAAACCACATTAAAAAGCTTCAGTGTCCGTAATCTAGGTATCTCATCTAGGAAGTCAAATGAAGGAAGAGGAGGTTTTGAGGAATCGATTGCTGAAATTTCCAGGCTATTTATTTGCAATCCTCGTAAGTGATGGACTTGTAATCGTGGCTCTCCTGGTAGATTCAGAAGAAGTGTTTTAATCACGGTTACATTAAATGCCTTCAACGCATCGTGATATGTGCCACGAGGAATCGCACACTGATTAAATACCGCTTCTTGTACTATTACATGCCGTGCCATAACCGGCACTTCGGAGTCGTCTGGTGACAACACTGCACCACCGGTGTTAAATTCACATCGCAGTTTAAAATACTGTCCGTCTAAGAAATTTATTGTGATTGTATGGCCTGTAATAGATAAAACAGTTTTATAAAGTTACCCCTTTATTCATAAACGTATCCTAACTTAGCAAGCCGCTAAGTATTGTTTGTCCCTTTCAGACTTCTAGACATATTGATAAGAACAAAAGAGGCAAACAATACTTAATGGCTTGCTAAGTTAGGAAAGTTTATGAATAAGAAGTTCGTGTAGCACACACATATGCTATGAAAACCTGCGTAAATTATACAATAAAATAAATTTCTTCATGTACCATTTCGTACTTTCACGAGATTCCTAGTGACTATGATGTTTTGTGCCTGTAATAAAGTTCGAATGTAGGTACCTATTTAAGATTATTAGAAAACCTACCTAAAACAAGCCGAATAACGGGTTGGCTTAAAGTAATGAGAATTTTTGTACTTCAAAACAAATAAATAAAGGCAAAAGCTATTGGTTTATTGAATTTGTAATCATAAACTAGAGTATTATTAGACATTATATAAAAACAAATTAACACAGCATACGAAGTTCCCACCTCCGATGTGTGTAATTGTCTTCTAAGCTTCCACGTCATACTTTGGACAACATTTAAGTAAATTTTCGGAAGTATCTTTTTATTACTAGTTTTAATTATTACAGTAAATTACATTTGGATCAACCAAAAGTTATCCTTTACAATAACAGTATGCTTAGCACATGATTGGTATGTCAGTATGTCGCCGCGAGATAGATTTTCCATCTTTTACTAACTATATGAATAAAAGAGGGATGGATAGTCTATCTCGCGGCGACATATTGTCGCACTGATCCTGTGCTAAGCCTACAGTTCACATAGTAGGCAATAAAAATCTCCTACGAATCGAGTTTTATTGACGTTTTAAAACATGCACGTTTCGGTAAATATGTATGCAATGTCGGTTTTCACTCATTTTAGGCAGACGTGGGAAAGCTATTAAATGTTGTCAACCCTCCACATGTTATTAAGTCTCAGGCAACAACAACTTTTTAGTATTTTCAAATACCTATGAATGTATGTATTACAGTGTGAGAAGTCGATTTAAATATAAAATAAAATGACTAATGAAATTCCGGGAATAATAAACTAGAGTATTTTTGAAAGTTGTCCAAAGTATAGTGTAAGTTCATCAAGAAAGCTACTTAAAAAAATATAAAAACGGTCCTTTTGTTATTATTGAAGGCTGTGCAGTTTATGTCTAATATCCTTTAGTTTGTGATTACAAAATCGATAATCCAATGCTTTTTGGCATTCTTTATTTGTTTTTCAAAATAAAAATTCTCATTACTTTAAGCCAACCCGTTACTACTTTCTACAGACATCTGGAAACTGGAAGCTACCTTTTTGCAGACTTATGATACCTACATAATATTTTTTTAAAAAATCTTCCAACCATTTAATACAAATGTGTGTACTTTAATGATTTATGCAATGTTATAATGCGCAATACATATTATTTATACTTTTCAATTTAATTTTCAACATCTACTTAAATAATCTTATGAATTTTCTATTTTCCAAAGCATCGGGATTTTCCCCTCATCAGTCGGGCAATACCAACATGGTGTTTGTATTTTACAGATAATGTTAACAAATGTTTACTCTATCTATTCGAATGGTCTATCGAAGTTAACGTTTGTTTGGGAAAACAAATTGTTTTTTAATGAGAAACGTTATTATTGTATCATGATAATACAGGTATGGTTTTCTCTTTCCAACATATAACGCACTCGTACTAGCCTGACTTGTTTACGCTGGCAATGTGAAGTTGGATATAATATAAGAAACTGTTATAGTACCAATACATATTTCCTTTACATTAGCGTCATATCGATGTGTCATGGTCCTCGTGTTCTAATTACATTTCGTATTTGTAAGTATCGGACCCTCAAGAAGTTATGACTTACCGTTGACTGAATATGTGATATCTTGGTGTCCATGGCCGGTTTTGTTACATCTAGTAGAGGGGCGGCATACAGCCCCCTCCGAGGAGCCAAGGCTTGCGGCTCCAGAAATAACTACAAATCCTATGAACCCAAGCACCCAAAGCATCACGGTGCCCACAATCAACATATACAAAACAGACTCGCGCTCAATTAATACGACTTAAGACCCAGTCATACTTGTTTGGATAAGCGATCCACTGACCACCAAACTTGTTTAGCACATAACACTAATAACCGCTCACGTTATGCGGGTTATTTTCCTTGTAGCGAGATCTGTCTATACTTTGTAGCGAAGTAACCGGCGACCGATCGCGTTGGCGTAAACGGATACACTGACAAAAGATTCAATATACTATGCATGTTGCTTCCGTGATGCTTGCGATGTTGACGTTTTTTGTGCCTACCGCAAACTTACAAAATCGTATATTTTTGGGTATTTGTCTCTGTCACTCAGGTGGCGTCTTCTTTGAAGTGACAAAGACGTATGCTATGGACTCATCGCGTATTTAGGTAACACATTTAACTAATAAATATAACTGCTTAATCGTTTTCTTATAATAGATGATGTACCCAGTTAGGTTGGTATTTGTAAGCATACCAATTTACGACACATAAAACTAATCGGTATTTGATAAAACATGGTAAATATTGGTAATGGTTAAAAAAACAAAATCCTGTTACACGATGTAATTTTATTATTATACACAAAAATATTTATATACAAAAACATCATCATAAAATTTTGTAAAAATGAGTAGACTTTATCACAACATTTTATTAATATCAAAAGCCGCCAAATATCATTATTTTAAAGGTCATGGATCTGGTGAAAGCTGTGACCCAGATTAATAATGTTATTAGGCTTGTGACACTTATACATTCATTTATTTGTAGTATTATAAATTTTATACAGCGCAACATTATTAATACATAACTTTTTCTAGACTTTTTTACACTTGCTCGTAACATAGGTATATAGGTAAGGTACTATTGGACCGCTGTTAGGCTCATAATCCAAGATTACGCACGAGTGTCGCCTTGAGTGCAATGATCAAACTTAGCACACTGTTATCATAATGTAGGTACTTTTACCTAATAATTTTATTGTCGACTTAATAGGTAATTAAACTAATGAAGCTTAATAAAAAAATATTTATTTATTGAACGCTATTTTAACCGTAACTAATTAATAATATTTACATAAGTACTCGATTTAAAGCTTTTTCATGAAGCAAAAACAATATTCATTTACAGACTAGATTATCATAAATAGTATCCATATTTTAATTTAGGATATTAGAATGATTAATATTTACAATATTTTAATTATTTATTGAAAAAATATGGCAACTTGACCCTAAAAGCAATTCAATAAATCTATTTTATGCCACTTAAATGGCTTTATTATTTTGATTGCGTTGATGTTTCACAGGCCATAGGGCTTTCCTTTGCCTAAATAATATCATTGAATAGGTAGCGTACAGTAATATACAGTAGCGCCGAATAATCTGTCACATTTTTTCAAATACAAGGCACAGACATTTATTTGGTAAGTTTTCAAAAAATGCTGTAGCAATTTGATGTAATTTACAAATGTACTTACCGGGTCCATATTGGCACTTATACAATTTTTTCTTCGAATATTTTTACTAATACCGTTTTTTACTCATAATCATCATTACTCCGAAAAATTTTTCTCATACTTTTTTTCTTACTAAAAATTATACTTCTACCTACAATGTTCATAACGATTTTTATTTCTAAATTTTATCCTCCTAAAGTCGTCAAGTAGATTAATCTATACTCATAAAGTTATTTGAAATAAATTGTTTATTTATAAACATTTTCCCATTAGGTTCACTCTGTTGTGGTATAATTCTTTTATGAATAACATAAACTATGTAGTCATAATAGGCTTTGTGCAATAACTGTTGTGACATACTCAACTTTAGCATATTTCTTTGTGGCAGATTTCGAGTTATTCGAATATTATTCGAGCATAATTTCGATGCTCCTATTTATGATGAGGCATAATCTGGATGTGCATAAAAAGTATCGGCATAGTTTGTTTTAGCATAACAGAGAAGGAATAATTACAACCTCTCAATAGAATTGAGGTAGTAGTAATATTCTATACGTTACTTACTGTGTTACTGAGCTGAGTACTTTCTAGGTTGCTAAAAAAAAAATTACCTCGAAGACTAAGGCGGGAGCAAAGCTCCCGCCTTAGTCTTCTAACCTAACCTATCCGGGTCGGATCTGCCCCGGAAGGTTTTGTTCGCTCGCTTCGCTCGCTCACTGCAGAAATTTTCACCCTCACAGCAAATTCTGCCTGACGAAAAAGGCAAGTTTCGAACATGTGGCTACATGCCCAAAAAAAAAAATGCAAATCTAATTTTTGTCTTATAACACTCGGCGTAATTAATGATATGCCAAGATAGTTTCGGACAAAATAATATTCGAAATATTGTTATTTAAGCCAAGTGATGTTTTTGTCTCATTAAGTTGATGCCAAAATAGATTATACCAAGTCTGTTATGTCCTAAGCGTTTCGGACAAAAAAGTTTCGAGGGAGCCCGTTTAGTACAGTACCTACTCTGCCACAACCTGATTTGTGCAGGTAGCTAGTTTACAGTAATAGTACGATTTATATTTAATTAAACAAAAATAATTCATACATAAAACCAGTACAGATAAAAATAAATACTTATAACATTAGAATATATAGCATAAAATAAGTATAGTGAAAAATTATATAAACATAAAAGTTATTACTAAAAATATGTATGAAAAACAATATTATGAACATAAATAATTCTATGTGATGATGATTATGAACAAAGATTATTCTAAATACCGATCATTATGAAGTTAAATTGCATAAGAAAAAATTTCGGAGTTCCAATAATCTAAGTTGCAATTTTATAAATACTTTGGCGCACCCGTACTTACCACAGTTACAGTTACTGTGGTACATTTCAAAAGAATGTTTGCCCACTTTTCCCAGTAGATATCCCAGTGAGTATTCACTCGCAAAGTAATGTTCGATTTTATATTAAAACCAGATGTAATGCGAGTTTTGGTTACTTTAGAGTATTTTAGAATAAGACAAAATATTTAATTTAACCTATATTTACTGGTATGCGTGATTTTGTTAGCGTTTGTGAAGTTCCCAATCCAATTGTGGCTTTCTTTTGTCACAGTCGTGTAGTGTAGCAAGTATAGTTATAAATAATGATAGTGATGATGATAAAATCATTTTTTGTACGATAATATTACGTCATTACCTATGAAATTCGCGTCTTGTATGGAAAATTTTGTGAAAAGTCTATTTTCCATACAACGAATTTTGTGTAGGTACATTTTTTTTTATTTCAAAATCAAAATAAACCAAGTTTTGTCGGAAACATTAGATACTTCTAAGGCGTGACTATTTCAGAAAACAAGGCAATATTGGCAAGAGTTGTTTTCAAAGCTTATGTTTGAAAATTATTTAAGGGAAAGTAACTATTATTAGTGTAAGTGTGAAAAACCTTTGTTACACAGTTCACTGTTGAAAACAAAGAATACATATATTTATATTTCTCTTTAGATAATAAAAATAGAGATCAACGTAAGTCTATGACCAAAAACGCCAGATAACCCCATAATACTTTTCGAATTTTAAATGAGAAGTGGGAGGGAACGTTCCTGGGAAGGAATTCTTTTCACGAAATTTCGAACTTGCATAAAAATAGCAATATGATAGATTTCGCTACTGTATGTACAATACTTAAATATACGAGTAGTACCCAGGGATCGGAACCGGTTTTTTAGATAAACCTCGAAATAGCTAAATATTTTTAAATGTTTTACACTTTTTATGTAGTTTTCAACATTTTATGTAATTATTAAAATCGTATTTTTGAATTACTCCATTAACAAAAAAAATATACCGAAGAACGAAAAAGAACGGGATTCGAACCGTTCTTTTGTATGGAGAAAAAACCGTTATCCGATCTCTGGTAGTACCTATAAATATTTCGATCTAATATCGATCGAATCGAGATATATTATTATCATCGAATATTGATATGTATATAATTCCTACGTGTGTGTGAATACCGATATGTATGCATGCAGTATGCATTTTGTTTTGCTAAACCTATGCATGTTATGCTATGTTAGGTAATTGAAAGTAAAACTTGCACAGCCTGATAAGTCTCAGGAGTTCGCTGAATCCGAGTGGCGCAGGAGCGGTCTTAGAAGCAAACTTTGGGGGTGGCCTATGTTCAGTGGTGGTGATGAGGTAAAACCTCAGTTTTTGGCATGATTTATGTATTATCCTTTTCCGGCGGACGGCCCAGTAACAGAGAGTTGCTCGATTGCCAGTTTAGGTTTCAAATGACTCTTCTCAAGAAGCGGAGAATTTAATTGCAATAAAGGCGATGGCGGATCTAAGTCATCGGGCCGCAGTTTCACAGAATCGTCACGTGGCTTTGGCATGAAACGAGACAACTTGTCCCAAAATTTGGGAGCATCCCAGTCGAGGTAAGTATGTTTCTCTAAATAAACCTGCAAATCCAATGGCAGTTTTTCTGGTTTCTCTAATCCGCAACGCACTATCAGTATCCGCCTCGATCGAGTTTTCAATGCATGACGGTGTGCGATTTCGAACTCCACCGGAGTCCATTCAGATTTAGCAAAATTGTCTGAAACAAGCAGAAGGGTTCGGCGTGAGCTGATCACCGACCGGGTAATTTGCTCTAAGATCGCATCGCCCGGGTGCCAATCATTTTGATGTTCCAGTGTAATATACCCGAGTCTTTTCAACCCATATTTCAGTTTTTTGAGTTGTTTCAAATCGGCATGGGAATATGAAAGAAATACATCATACTCTATGTCTTGGTCATCGATATCGTCAGAGTCTCTAAAAATCCAGTCGACGAACCAATGGTGTCTAAATAGAAATTGCTTGACACGTGGTAGCAGACGGAAAACTGCCAGACCAGATACGATAAACGCCAATAATATGACCACTATTACGATCACTGTCAGCAGTGAACTAGGACACAGGTCATTTTTGGTCTTCCTTGAAACTAAACTCATGTCCTTGCATTTCACTGAATTCCAATCACGTACCTAAAAAAAAACATATGTCGTGTATATTCCATATTAGATGCATCTATTTCAACAATGAAAAGGTGTAATGTTTTATTTCGAAACACCAGTATCAACAATAATAATTGTGAGCGATTTAGTAAAACGCATTTTTTGTCTCTTGTCATAAGGGCGCTAACCACAGAGCACGGACCTCTTTAGTGTGTAACCTTAGAGATAGAGGCGGCCTTGGCTGTCATTTTCATAGAAATCGACCGTGTCAGGTAATTTTGACATGTTAATGTAAATAGTGTTGTGGTAAGGCTCGATATTTTTATCGATAGATTAAAACCAACAGATATTTGACTAAAAATGTTACTTGAAAAAAGCTATTCAAACATTCTCATTTTTAAAATCTCACTAAAATGATGTCGTTATGAATGATACCTATAAAAACAGTAAAATTTATACATTATTTGAATTTATATTTACAATAAGTACCTACTTACATTAAGTTGTTAGCTTTAAGGTTAAAGTTAAACAACAAGTGTTAAGGGTAAGGCTAGACAGTTAGGCTAGTTATATATGTTACCTTTGCATTGGTTTGTTTGTTCAAGGTGTGCAAACTATATCTACTTATATTACGTTATAAAACGCAAAAAGAAAATTGTAACTATAAATGGGAACTAAAATTAAACGATCAACTGTAAGGAGTTTAGATGGTTAGGTAATTTAGGTATTATATATGAGGACAGATTAACTAGATGTATAAATGTATAAAGATATTTTTAAATTCGTAAATTGTACCGTTTTACGTTTTCTTGAAAGATTATCAGATGGGTTACTTGGGACAAGAAACACCTGGAAATTACATACTTAAATCAATATGTATTAACAGATAACAACAGAAATCCTTTAAGAGGTACTTTACTTTTAAAACATAGTCGCCGTTATCCAGCGTTCTCTGACACATGGTTCTATAGGAAATCTAAAAAGTAAGTCAGAATTTCTTAAACTATATGTTTTTGTATAGTTGCTTCATTGTCTGCACTCTAGATAAATATTATATTATTGCTAAATATAAATAACTAAATAAATGTTTGGGGGACAGTCTCATACAAATCAACCTAGCCCCGAACTAAGCAAAGCTTGTACTATGGGTGCTAGGCGACGATATATATATGTACTTAAATAGAGAAATACACATAATTATATTTACTTATACATAGGAAACGTCCGTAACTTGGGAACAAATATTGAATTTCTACTAACACCGTTTAGTTGTAGAGAGTTTACATAGACTATTGATAACAAATTCAGCGTCGTGCCTCTTCACTATGTCTCTCGCCCATACTAATTTTATATTGAATTTAATATAACTTTTTTTACTTGCCTGTGATAGGAAACGTTTGAATTTTGTTTATTAAACGTACGTAGACTGGTTCCTGCACCAGGTTACAGAGCAATGTGGCATTCTTGGTATATTTTTATAGTTTATATACCCGTGACGTCCCGAGAGGTACTGACAGCACATATGCGTAAAACGCATATGCGCGGCACGGGTTTTGTCTGTCACGCCGTCTCTCTATAGGCGCCCTAAAAGTTCCAACCTCCTTGGAGCTAACATTTAAAGCTTACGAAGGTACAAACCCATTTCGTCCTTAGGTATGGTAAACGACAAAGAGGGACGTGTTTACTAGATCGCTCACAGTAAAAATAAGTAGACGACAGTTTTATAGCTATATCACAAGGCTTTATAGTGTAGTTTCAAAGGTGAGCTGCCGAACGACATTTATAATTTAAAAATTAGGTACTGTGTGACTTCACTAGATCTAGACTGGTACTACTGGTAGGTATGGAATGA